>CM056054.1:64158886-64311386 GCA_029574335.1 Rana kukunoris
TAACACTACAGGAGTGATTCCCCCATCTACAGGTCAGCAGGTGAGAGGGTGTGTGGGGACAGGCTAGGGAGAGATACCAGTCAGTGGCTGGGTAGGCACTGGCTAGTATCAGAGCCAGATACACACAGGTTACATACGTCACGATCGTTAGAGCGAGAGCAATAATTCTAGCACTAGATCTCCTCTGTAGCTCTAAACATGTAACCTAAAAAAATTTAAAGCATCGCTTAGGATACCAAAAAAAATCATGCTAACTTTAGTGTTTTTTTTTAATGAATGAAACAGTTTATTTCCAAAAAAAAAACACGTTTGAAAAATTGCTGCGCAAATACAGTACCGTGCTAGAGCTGCACAATTAATCGTTAAAAAATTGTGATGTCGATTCAATCCCCCTGACATCTCCAATGCAGAGTTTGCTGATTCTTTCATATAACAAGTGGAGAGACTTTCAGCTGTCAAAAGAAAATATCTGGACAGTCTGCCAAGTTCTTATCAGGAAACATTGTAACTAACACTTTCTTCATAGATCAAAGGGATAAACTTCTGTGTGTAAAGAAAATATCCGGGCAGTCTGCCAAGTTTGTAAACAACATGAAACATTGTAACCAACTTCCTTTTTAGATTAAACTTCTGTGTGTAAATGCAAGAAATGTAACCACTTAAAGTCCAACACTTGTTAAAAAGCAATGGCCCAGATTCACAGAGCGATTACGCGTGCGCAACTGCTGTTACGCATGCGTAAGTCTAAATGTGCGCGTGCGTATAGTTGCACGCGATTCACAAAACAATATACGCCAGAAATCTACGTTTTTTGGTCCGGCGTAATTGAGTTAGACATTCGCTTCCCTTCGCGCAAAACTGCGCTAGACACACCATTGATTTGCTAGTCAAATATGCTAATGAGGGAGTTACGGGGATTCACAAAAAAACGCAGTTGCTGCGCAGGCTACGCGATGTGCGCAACAGCAAAATGTCCTGTCTAAAGTTAGAGGACCTAAAAGCTGGTCTAAATTTTGAAAAAAAGTCTACTTGTCAGATAAAGCAACACTGTTAGTGAGGAGTTCAGCAGTCACACGTGTTGCCCAACAATCTGTATGCCAACATGCCAGGGGCATCGTCGCGTATAGCTATACTACTGACTTTAGATGAACAAAGAAGGAGGAGGGCACGGAGGATGGCACTAAGGAGGGCACGGGAGATGGTTTTTTTTTTTTTTTTTTGCTTATATAAAATTTACAATTTAATCTAATACAATATTCTTATCTGATACAAGCCCCTCACTCTTCACTTGATATATCACACACGCATAGACATCTTTGGCATGAGAGATTCTGAGGTGTCTCGCATCTTCAGATTCACCCCTCATGCCATCATGGAATTACCACAACCTTGCAGGAGGACATCAGCAGCCCAACACATGGCACCACCCATGACACCCATGACAGCTACATATACAATCAGAGCCCCATCCCCACAGATTTCAAACAGAACATGTATGGGGACAGCTGGCTGGTTGGTGAGTGACATGGGAGTCAGGCATGACTATCCCCTCCCGTGATGCACACCTCACAAGTGGCACATGCATGACTAACATCCTCCTGTCTTTTCCCTTCAAGGTGACTCTGCATATGCACTGGTACCCCATCTCATGACCCCATCTCATGCCAGCTCACATTATGCATCTTTGCACGGTAAACACACACACATTAATCATGGCACAATGAGAATGCATGCATGCACACCACTGTGGTCCCTAGCACACACACCCCACATCCTCATCAAATTGGATTGGCACCAGTCCACCATGCAAGACTGGTGAGCAGTAACGCCACGTCAAGGCTCCAATTATGTCACTGTACATTCATACACCATTCACACGGACCTGGGAATCACTTCTCCCTGCTCCTGGGGAACCCTTCTCCACCCAAATTGAGGATGACACCCCTTTTCCAGCAGGAATGTCACCCCCACATTCAAACATCATTCACAACCCAAAATATGCCAAAAATGCCAGGAAAAAAAAAATGCATAGAAAAAAAAAAATGCATAGAAAAAAAAAATGCAGAGAACAAAAATAAAAATGCTTTCAAACCAAAAAAAGGGGGAAAAAAAATTAATGCCCTCTGCCTGAGCCACGCCTGGGGCGCCCCCGGCCACGGCCCCGGACCCTCAGGGGAGACGCATGGGAGAGGGGAAAAGCCGGGGAAGGAGGAGCAGCCCCTGAGATCTGCCCACCTGGCGGCCTGCCCTCCAAGGCCACGGCTATTCTGTCCAGGGCAGCACCAAGTGTTGCCGTGTTGCCCTGGATAGGCTGGGTAAGGGCCCTCACATCCTGCCCAACGCCTGCTGCTGTAGTTTGCAGGTCATTTAGGCAGGTTGTGGAGGCCCGGGAGTGGGAGTCCAGGTTACCCAGCCTATCGTTGATGGAGGACAGGCTCTGATCCACCCGCCCCATAGTCTGGCAGAGCTGTCTCATAAGGCGGGTCTGGGTGGCCAGGTTCCTTCTCAGACAGGCGGGCAGGAGATTGGGCGCCCCCCTGGTGCTCTGGGATGACCTCCTGGCTCCAGCTGATGGTTGTGGCCGGGGAGAAGGGGAGGCCCTTGTGAGGGGAGCCATGTTGGGGGAGGAGGGGGGGGGGCTCACCCTTAGGGAGGGCAGGCTTCTTGCAGCCAGAGGGGAAGAGTCCGCAGAAACCAAACGTCCAGTGCCTGCCATGGACTCCTCCTCCTCATGATTCTCCTCCTCCGCATGATCATCCTCCTCCTCTTGTTCCTCCTCCGCGGACTCTGGCCTTGTTGGGGGGGCCTCATTAGGCTGCTGTCCTGGCGTTGGAGCTGTCAGGCCAGATGGCCCTGCACCCTCCTGCACATCTGTGGATGACACAAACCATTCACAGGTTGGAGGATCCACACACTTGCCACATATTCCCTTTCACCCCCTCCCCCACACATGCTACACACCTGAGAGAAATAAAAACCTTACCTGGCACCGCGGGGACCGGACTTGTGTCAAAGCCTGGCAGGCCCTCCACTTCATGCCGGTGAAAGGTCAGGGCCACCACACGCTCCGTCGCTGTAAATCTAACCCGGCATGGTGGGCCCCCTCCTGTGCCCCTGGCATGGGCATTTATTGCGGCCAGTTTTTTTTTCACCTCACGCCGGAGGTCATTTATTTTCTTTTCAATCCCAGACCGGGTCCGTGTCTCCCCCTCCCCCGATGAATTGACCTGCTCCGTGATCATATCCAATATCTCCCTCCTCCTGGCCGGGGTGGTGGTGGCACTCTGCGGGCCGTGGAGGTAACGCCCATACTCGCTAATGGCCCGGGCAAGAATTCTTTTTTCCCCCACTGTAAAATTAAGCTTTCTTTTTCTCTCAGTCATACTTCCAAACAAACTCACTAGCAGTCACCAAAAATCTGTCACAAATACAAGCACAACCAATCAGACAAGAACACACACAAAGAGAAAAAGAACACCCAAAAATCACACTAGCACTCAGCAAGAAACAGACACAAAAAAATCAGATGAAAAAATAAAGCAAGAAAACAAACGCTCAGAAATCTATCAATCAAACAAACAGTCTCAAACACTTATCAAAACTCACTTTCACAAAACTACCAACAAGCACTAGATCACACAGAACACTAATCTGACAACTACAAAACACACTCTAACGAACAACAGAGCAAAAGCACTTGATTCAATGGGAAGGGACACAAAGGGATGTACTTTTGCAATGGAAGTGCGTTTGTGTGTGTCTATTTATGCTGTCTGCGTAGTTCACAACGTTGCCCTAGTCCATTTCCAATTTCACTGATTGCGCCGCTCCCGAGTTGTGAGCATGCGCACAACGGAGCTGACATGGTTTCCTTCACGCGCGCATGCGCGAGTCGGCCGGCCCTTCATTTGCATGGGGTCACGGCTCATTTCAATGTAACACGCCCACGTCCCTCCCAATTTGTATTACTCCTCCTTACGCCTCCGGAAAAAACCTTACGCTTGCGCAATCTCTTGCGGAAAAGCTACGTGAATCGCGGGATTACGCGGCTAGATTGCGCAAGTCTAACGGAAAAGTGGTGCGCTACGCCGGACCGATAATGCGCCGATCTACGTGAATCTGGGCCAATATTTTTTGCTAGAAAATTACTTGGAACCACCAAACATTATATATATTTTAGCAGAGACAAAAATGGCAATTGCTGCAATATTTTATGTCACGCTGCATTTGCCCACTTCATTGAATAATGAAAACCATAAAAACAAAACAGTAAAGTTAGTCCATTTTTTTTTTTTTTCATTTTAATGTGAAAGATGATGTTATGCCGCACGAATCGTGAGAGAATCGTCATCTATCTTCTAAGCAAAAAAATTGCAGTTGTCGTTTTAGCCAGAATCGTGCAGCTCTATGCCGTGCAACATAAAAAGTTGCAAAGACCACCATAGAGTAATTTTCTAGCAAAAAATTAATGATGATTTTTTTTTCTCAGTCTGCTGCAGTGTGTCAGCTTGTATTTATAATGGCCGCTCTGTATGTAGCTTCTGACAGGCTGTGCAAGCAGGCCGTATCTCCAGAACCATAAATGATAGCTATCCCATATTTTGACCAGTTGTGGGGTAGGTCTTCAACTGACTACCCCTCAAATGTGGGGTTTCTGTGACCTCTGGTCATCGAGCTACAACCCCCGCTCCATCAGCCCCTCTGTTAATCCGGCCCTGTATGGAGGGGGGGCAGGACTGTATGTATGGCTGTGGATGGTATATGGAGGGGGGGCAGGACTGTATGTATGGCTGTGGATGGTATATGCAGGGGGGGGGCAGGACTGTATGTATGGCTGTGGATGGTATGGAGGGGGGGCAGAACTGTATATACGGCTGTGGATGGTAATGGTATATGCAGGGGGGGGCAGAACTGTATGTTTAGTGTATGGTGGGGGTAGTGTATGGTCCGCCCATCCACCCACCTCCATGTGTATTCTGTAGCCAGTCAGAGAAGAGCTGAGCACTCTGTGTCCCATGTGTCCTCTTCCACTCTGCAGCACGCAATGCAGACGGAGGCGCGCCGGAGGGAGGGAGGGGGAGGGGCTAGCACAGTGAGAAGTTGCACACATGTTTACAGCCCGGATGCACACATGTTTACAGGGGGCTAACAGAGAGCACTGCTGCGGGCGGCACACCTTCTACTAACACTCAGGCAAGCTGGTGGAGCCGGGGATGTGCAGCTCTGTTGCGGCCGGGCCAGGATGGACAGCTAAAAAAAAAAAAAAAGTACAGGAGAGGAGTGTGGAGGGTATGACAGTGGGCAGTATGTACAGGAGAGGAGTGTGGAGGGTATGATGGGGGCAGTATGAACAGGAGAGGAGTGTGGAGGGTATGACAGTGGGCACTATGTACAGGAGAGGAGTGTGGAGGGTATGATAGTGGGCACTATGTACAGGAGAGGAGTGTGGAGGGTATGACAGTGGGCAGTATGTACAGGAGAGGAGTGTGGAGGGTATGACAGTGGGCAGTATGTACAGGAGAGGAGTGTGGAGGGTATGACAGTGGGCAGTATGTACAGGAGAGGAGTGTGGAGGCTATGACAGTGGGCAGTATGTACAGGAGAGGAGTGTGGAGGGTATGATGGGGGCAGTATGAACAGGAGAGGAGTGTGGAGGGTATGACAGTGGGCACTATGTACAGGAGAGGAGTGTGGAGGGTATGATAGTGGGCACTATGTACAGGAGAGGAGTGTGGAGGGTATGATAGTGGGCAGTATGTACAGGAGAGGAGTGTGGAGGGTATGATAGTGGGCACTATGTACAGGAGAAGAGTGTGGAGGATATGATAGTGGGCACTATGTACAGGAGAGGAGTGTGGAGGGTATGACAGTGGGCAGTATGTACCGGAGAGGAGTGTGGGGGGGTATGATAGTGGGCATTATGTACAGGAGAGGAGTGTGGAGGGTATGACAGTGGGTAGTATGTACAGGAGAGGAGTGTGGAGGGTATGACAGTGGGCAGTATGTACAGGAGAGGAGTGTGGAGGGTATGATGGGGGCAGTATGAACAGGAGAGGAGTGTGGAGGGTATGACAGTGGGCACTATGTACAGGAGAGGAGTGTGGAGGGTATGACAGTGGGCACAATGTATAGGAGTGGAAGGATGTTTAGGGACTGCATAGTGGTTAAGCTGGTCATACATGAATTGAAATTACACCAATTTTGCAGAGACCAGCCATAGTCGATCTATGTATGGGCTAGCTGGTTTTACACAAGTCAATCTATTAATTGACTTGAGTACAACCAGCCTGTTTTTCCAAAAACAATCAGTGCTGCCAGCTATAGATAGCAACACTGATCATTGTATTCACTGGCAGAACACAATAACACTACAGGAGTGATTCCCCCATCTACAGGTCAGCAGGTGAGAGGGTGTGTGGGGACAGGCTAGGGAGAGATACCAGTCAGTGGCTGGGTAGGCACTGGCTAGTATCAGAGCCAGATACACACAGGTTACATACGTCACGATCGTTAGAGCGAGAGCAATAATTCTAGCACTAGATCTCCTCTGTAGCTCTAAACATGTAACCTAAAAAAATTTAAAGCATCGCTTAGGATACCAAAAAAAATCATGCTAACTTTAGTGTTTTTTTTTAATGAATGAAACAGTTTATTTCCAAAAAAAAAACACGTTTGAAAAATTGCTGCGCAAATACAGTACCGTGCTAGAGCTGCACAATTAATCGTTAAAAAATTGTGATGTCGATTCAATCCCCCTGACATCTCCAATGCAGAGTTTGCTGATTCTTTCATATAACAAGTGGAGAGACTTTCAGCTGTCAAAAGAAAATATCTGGACAGTCTGCCAAGTTCTTATCAGGAAACATTGTAACTAACACTTTCTTCATAGATCAAAGGGATAAACTTCTGTGTGTAAAGAAAATATCCGGGCAGTCTGCCAAGTTTGTAAACAACATGAAACATTGTAACCAACTTCCTTTTTAGATTAAACTTCTGTGTGTAAATGCAAGAAATGTAACCACTTAAAGTCCAACACTTGTTAAAAAGCAATGGCCCAGATTCACAGAGCGATTACGCGTGCGCAACTGCTGTTACGCATGCGTAAGTCTAAATGTGCGCGTGCGTATAGTTGCACGCGATTCACAAAACAATATACGCCAGAAATCTACGTTTTTTGGTCCGGCGTAATTGAGTTAGACATTCGCTTCCCTTCGCGCAAAACTGCGCTAGACACACCATTGATTTGCTAGTCAAATATGCTAATGAGGGAGTTACGGGGATTCACAAAAAAACGCAGTTGCTGCGCAGGCTACGCGATGTGCGCAACAGCAAAATGTCCTGTCTAAAGTTAGAGGACCTAAAAGCTGGTCTAAATTTTGAAAAAAAGTCTACTTGTCAGATAAAGCAACACTGTTAGTGAGGAGTTCAGCAGTCACACGTGTTGCCCAACAATCTGTATGCCAACATGCCAGGGGCATCGTCGCGTATAGCTATACTACTGACTTTAGATGAACAAAGAAGGAGGAGGGCACGGAGGATGGCACTAAGGAGGGCACGGGAGATGGTTTTTTTTTTTTTTTTTGCTTATATAAAATTTACAATTTAATCTAATACAATATTCTTATCTGATACAAGCCCCTCACTCTTCACTTGATATATCACACACGCATAGACATCTTTGGCATGAGAGATTCTGAGGTGTCTCGCATCTTCAGATTCACCCCTCATGCCATCATGGAATTACCACAACCTTGCAGGAGGACATCAGCAGCCCAACACATGGCACCACCCATGACACCCATGACAGCTACATATACAATCAGAGCCCCATCCCCACAGATTTCAAACAGAACATGTATGGGGACAGCTGGCTGGTTGGTGAGTGACATGGGAGTCAGGCATGACTATCCCCTCCCGTGATGCACACCTCACAAGTGGCACATGCATGACTAACATCCTCCTGTCTTTTCCCTTCAAGGTGACTCTGCATATGCACTGGTACCCCATCTCATGACCCCATCTCATGCCAGCTCACATTATGCATCTTTGCACGGTAAACACACACACATTAATCATGGCACAATGAGAATGCATGCATGCACACCACTGTGGTCCCTAGCACACACACCCCACATCCTCATCAAATTGGATTGGCACCAGTCCACCATGCAAGACTGGTGAGCAGTAACGCCACGTCAAGGCTCCAATTATGTCACTGTACATTCATACACCATTCACACGGACCTGGGAATCACTTCTCCCTGCTCCTGGGGAACCCTTCTCCACCCAAATTGAGGATGACACCCCTTTTCCAGCAGGAATGTCACCCCCACATTCAAACATCATTCACAACCCAAAATATGCCAAAAATGTCAGGAAAAAAAAATGCATAGAAAAAAAAAAATGCATAGAAAAAAAAAATGCAGAGAACAAAAATAAAAATGCTTTCAACCCAAAAAAAGGGGGAAAAAAATTAATGCCCTCTGCCTGAGCCACGCCTGGGGCGCCCCCGGCCACGGCCCCGGACCCTCAGGGGAGACGCATGGGAGAGGGGAAAAGCCGGGGAAGGAGGAGCAGCCCCTGAGATCTGCCCACCTGGCGGCCTGCCCTCCAAGGCCACGGCTATTCTGTCCAGGGCAGCACCAAGTGTTGCCGTGTTGCCCTGGATAGGCTGGGTAAGGGCCCTCACATCCTGCCCAACGCCTGCTGCTGTAGTTTGCAGGTCATTTAGGCAGGTTGTGGAGGCCCGGGAGTGGGAGTCCAGGTTACCCAGCCTATCGTTGATGGAGGACAGGCTCTGATCCACCCGCCCCATAGTCTGGCAGAGCTGTCTCATAAGGCGGGTCTGGGTGGCCAGGTTCCTTCTCAGACAGGCGGGTAGGAGATTGGGCGCCCCCCTGGTGCTCTGGGATGACCTCCTGGCTCCAGCTGATGGTTGTGGCCGGGGAGAAGGGGAGGCCCTTGTGAGGGGAGCCATGTTGGGGGAGGAGGGGGGGGGGCTCACCCTTAGGGAGGGCAGGCTTCTTGCAGCCAGAGGGGAAGAGTCCGCAGAAACCAAACGTCCAGTGCCTGCCATGGACTCCTCCTCCTCATGATTCTCCTCCTCCGCATGATCATCCTCCTCCTCTTGTTCCTCCTCCGCGGACTCTGGCCTTGTTGGGGGGGCCTCATTAGGCTGCTGTCCTGGCGTTGGAGCTGTCAGGCCAGATGGCCCTGCACCCTCCTGCACATCTGTGGATGACACAAACCATTCACAGGTTGGAGGATCCACACACTTGCCACATATTCCCTTTCACCCCCTCCCCCACACATGCTACACACCTGAGAGAAATAAAAACCTTACCTGGCACCGCGGGGACCGGACTTGTGTCAAAGCCTGGCAGGCCCTCCACTTCATGCCGGTGAAAGGTCAGGGCCACCACACGCTCCGTCGCTGTAAATCTAACCCGGCATGGTGGGCCCCCTCCTGTGCCCCTGGCATGGGCATTTATTGCGGCCAGTTTTTTTTTCACCTCACGCCGGAGGTCATTTATTTTCTTTTCAATCCCAGACCGGGTCCGTGTCTCCCCCTCCCCCGATGAATTGACCTGCTCCGTGATCATATCCAATATCTCCCTCCTCCTGGCCGGGGTGGTGGTGGCACTCTGCGGGCCGTGGAGGTAACGCCCATACTCGCTAATGGCCCGGGCAAGAATTCTTTTTTCCCCCACTGTAAAATTAAGCTTTCTTTTTCTCTCAGTCATACTTCCAAACAAACTCACTAGCAGTCACCAAAAATCTGTCACAAATACAAGCACAACCAATCAGACAAGAACACACACAAAGAGAAAAAGAACACCCAAAAATCACACTAGCACTCAGCAAGAAACAGACACAAAAAAATCAGATGAAAAAATAAAGCAAGAAAACAAACGCTCAGAAATCTATCAATCAAACAAACAGTCTCAAACACTTATCAAAACTCACTTTCACAAAACTACCAACAAGCACTAGATCACACAGAACACTAATCTGACAACTACAAAACACACTCTAACGAACAACAGAGCAAAAGCACTTGATTCAATGGGAAGGGACACAAAGGGATGTACTTTTGCAATGGAAGTGCGTTTGTGTGTGTCTATTTATGCTGTCTGCGTAGTTCACAACGTTGCCCTAGTCCATTTCCAATTTCACTGATTGCGCCGCTCCCGAGTTGTGAGCATGCGCACAACGGAGCTGACATGGTTTCCTTCACGCGCGCATGCGCGAGTCGGCCGGCCCTTCATTTGCATGGGGTCACGGCTCATTTCAATGTAACACGCCCACGTCCCTCCCAATTTGTATTACTCCTCCTTACGCCTCCGGAAAAAACCTTACGCTTGCGCAATCTCTTGCGGATAAACTACGTGAATCGCGGGATTACGCGGCTAGATTGCGCAAGTCTAACGGAAAAGTGGTGCGCTACGCCGGACCGATAATGCGCCGATCTACGTGAATCTGGGCCAATATTTTTTGCTAGAAAATTACTTGGAACCACCAAACATTATATATATTTTAGCAGAGACAAAAATGGCAATTGCTGCAATATTTTATGTCACGCTGCATTTGCCCACTTCATTGAATAATGAAAACCATAAAAACAAAACAGTAAAGTTAGTCCATTTTTTTTTTTTTTCATTTTAATGTGAAAGATGATGTTATGCCGCACGAATCGTGAGAGAATCGTCATCTATCTTCTAAGCAAAAAAATTGCAGTTGTCGTTTTAGCCAGAATCGTGCAGCTCTATGCCGTGCAACATAAAAAGTTGCAAAGACCACCATAGAGTAATTTTCTAGCAAAAAATTAATGATGATTTTTTTTTCTCAGTCTGCTGCAGTGTGTCAGCTTGTATTTATAATGGCCGCTCTGTATGTAGCTTCTGACAGGCTGTGCAAGCAGGCCGTATCTCCAGAACCATAAATGATAGCTATCCCATATTTTGACCAGTTGTGGGGTAGGTCTTCAACTGACTACCCCTCAAATGTGGGGTTTCTGTGACCTCTGGTCATCGAGCTACAACCCCCGCTCCATCAGCCCCTCTGTTAATCCGGCCCTGTATGGAGGGGGGGCAGGACTGTATGTATGGCTGTGGATGGTATATGGAGGGGGGGCAGGACTGTATGTATGGCTGTGGATGGTATATGCAGGGGGGGGCAGGACTGTATGTATGGCTGTGGATGGTATGGAGGGGGGGCAGAACTGTATATACGGCTGTGGATGGTAATGGTATATGCAGGGGGGGGCAGAACTGTATGTTTAGTGTATGGTGGGGGTAGTGTATGGTCCGCCCATCCACCCACCTCCATGTGTATTCTGTAGCCAGTCAGAGAAGAGCTGAGCACTCTGTGTCCCATGTGTCCTCTTCCACTCTGCAGCACGCAATGCAGACGGAGGCGCGCCGGAGGGAGGGAGGGGGAGGGGCTAGCACAGTGAGAAGTTGCACACATGTTTACAGCCCGGATGCACACATGTTTACAGGGGGCTAACAGAGAGCACTGCTGCGGGCGGCACACCTTCTACTAACACTCAGGCAAGCTGGTGGAGCCGGGGATGTGCAGCTCTGTTGCGGCCGGGCCAGGATGGACAGCTAAAAAAAAAAAAAAAAAAAAAAAAAAATTTTTTTTTTTTTTAATGTGCCCGGGTCTCAGGAGGCTTCAAAACCGGGCACATGTGTCCAAACCCGGACTGTCCAGGTCAAAACCGGACAGGTGGCAACCCTACTGGGGGTCCTCATCAGGCTGGTGTCCCGGGGATGGTGCGGTCAGGCCAGATGGCCCAGCACCCTCCTGCACATCTGTGGATGACACAAAACATTCACAGGGTGGAGGATCCACATACTTGCCACATATTCCCTACCCCCCCCCCCCACACACATGCTACACACCAGATAGGAAAAAAAAAAACCTTACCTGTCCACACGGCCTCCTGACTGGACTAAAAGCCAGGCAGGCCCTCCACTTGATGCCTGTTAAAGGTCTGGGCCACCGCACACTCCTCCGCTGTCAGCCTAACAGGGCATGGTGGGCCCCCTCCAGTGCCCCTGGCATGGGCTGCAATTTTGGCCAGCTTCCCACGGACCAGACGCCGGAGATCATTGATCTTCTTGACGATCCCCTCGCGTGTCCGGGTCTCCCCCCCACTGAATTTACCTGGTCGGTAATGTTCTGCAATATCTCCTTTTTCCTGGCCGGGGTGGTGTTGGCACTCTCCGGGCCGTGCAGGAAACGCCCATATTGGGTAAGGGCCCGGGCAATAATTTGTTTCTCCCCCAAAGTAAAATTGGTCTTGCACTTCCTTTCAGTCATATTCATACAACAACTCTCTCCCAAACAATCACCAAAAATCACTCACAAAAACAAGCAGGAAAAATCAAGAAACAAAACAAACAAACAAAAATCTATCAACAAAAAAGTCTCACAACCAAAAAACACTATCAAATATATTATACAAAACACTAGCCCAAACAGCCAACAAATATCACAAAGACAAGTCACAACGCAACAAACACGAACACACAACAGAACAAAAGCACCTTGCTGTATAGGAAGGGATACAAAGGGATGTACATTTGCAAAGGAAGGGCGTCTGTGTCTGTCTATTTAAGCTCTCTGCGTTGCCCGGGTCCACTTCCAATTTCACTGCCTGTGCCGTTTCCACTTCCAATTTCACTGATTTTGCAATTTCACAAGTTGCCCGGGTCCACTTCCAATTTCACTGATTGCGCCGTTCCCGAGTTGTGAGCATGCGCACAGAGGTGCTGACCATGGTCTGCTTCATGTGCGCATGCGCGATCCGGCCGGCCCTTCATTTGCATGGGATCACGGCTCATTTCAATGTAACACGCCCACGTCCTTCCCAATTTGAATTACTCTGCCTTACGCCTCGGGAATTACGTTGCACCGGGGCAAATTTCTGCGCAAATACTACGAGGATACAGTGATTGTGCCTCTACATTGCGCCGGTCTAAAGTAAAGGAGGTGCGCTACTCCGGTCAAAATGCGCCAATGTACCTGAATCTGGCCCTATGTTTTTCTATCCCCTATTTTGTAGACGCCATAACTTTTGCGCAAAATAATCAATATACTCCTATTGCGATTTTTTTTTTTACCACAAATATGTAGAAGAATACATATCGGCCTAAACTGAGGAAAACATTTTTTTTTTTATATATATATTTTTGGGGGATATTTATTATAGCAAAAACTAAAAAATATTGCTTTTTTTTCAACATTGTCGCTGTTTTTTTGTTTAGGGCGCAAAAAATAAAAACCGCAGAGATGATAAAATACCACCAAAAGAAAGCTCTATTTGTGGGAAAAAAAGGATGTTATTTTTTTTGGGTGCAACATCACACAACCGCGCAATTGTCAGTTACAGCGACGCAGTGCCGAATCGCAAAAAAGGGCCCGTTCATTGGGCAGCCAAATCTTCCGGAGGCTGAAGTGGTTAAGGAGCCTCCTTCTGAGATTTGGTGTTTACAAGTTTTTGCTAGAAAAGTACTTAGAACCCCCAAACATTATATATATATTTTTTCTAACACCCTATAGAATAAAATGGCGGCCATTGCAATACTTTTTGTCTCACCGTATTTGCGCAGTGGTTTTACAAGTGCACTTTTTTTGAAAAAAAAAAATATATTTTTTGAATAAAAAAAATAAGACAACTGTAAAGTTAGCCCAGTTTTTTTTATATTGTGAAAGAAGGTGTTACGCTGAGTAAATTGATACCCAACATGTTACGCTTCAAAGTTGTGGAATGATGACAAATTTTTACCCTTAAAAATCTCCATAAAAATTCTACAGGTTGCATGTTTTGAGTTACAGAGGAGGTCTAGAGCTAGAATTACTTTTCTCGTTCTAACAATCACTGCAATACCTCACATGTGTGGTTTGAACACCGTTTTCATATGCAGGTGCCGCTCACGTATATGTGTTTGCTTCTGCGCGCAAGCTTGTCGGGACAGGACACTTAAAAATATATATATATATTTTTATTTATTTTACTTAAATTATTTTATTTTGACACTGTTTAAAAAAAATATAATAATAATTAAACATCCCTTGTACAAGAAAAAAGCATGACAGGACTTCTTAAATATGAAATCTAGGGTAACGAAAACTCAGATCTCATATTTACACTAAAATGCAATAAAAAGAATATATATATATATATATATATATATATATATATATATATATA
Organism: Rana kukunoris; assembly: GCA_029574335.1. Taxonomy (NCBI): domain Eukaryota; kingdom Metazoa; phylum Chordata; class Amphibia; order Anura; family Ranidae; genus Rana; species Rana kukunoris. Next base: position 64,173,108 of record CM056054.1, read on the forward strand.
TATATATATATATATATATTTATGTCATAAAAAAGTCCCTTTAAGAGCATTGGGTGGAGGTAATGTTTTGACGTTGCTTCCGCCCTGCAAAGATATGGAGACGGGTGGTGGCCATCTTCCCCTCAATTGTCTCCATGTCAGCCTAGGGACAGGACCCGATTGCCTCCACCACTGACGACGGCTCCGGTAAGTGGCGGAGAGCACCCTCTCCCACCACCGATAAAAGTGATCTAGCGGCGAACCTGCCACAAAGACCATTTTTATCTGAAAGCGAACTGCCCGTTTTTAAAGAGGATACTGGGGTTATGGTAGCTAGTCACTGTGCTCATCAAATGCAGCCACTGTGCCCATCAAATGCAGCCACTGTGCCCATCATATGCAGCCACTGTGCCAATATATGCAGCCACTGTGCCATCAAATGCAGCCACTGTGCCCACGAAATGCAGCCTCTGTGCCATTAAATGCAGCCACTGTATCATCAATTGCAATTGTACCCATTATGAGGGGTTCACTTCCCACCATCATCCCTGTGCTGAGTTTACGGCCAGGCATGTACACCTGTTGTGTCCATTATAACTGTCCCCACTGATGCAGCGCATCAGCAATAACCCACTGACCTTGTCAGCAGCAGCATATATGCCCTAGCCAACGGCCATGAATACTTATCGGCCAGTCGCAGCCAACTCCTCCTGGCCTCCTCAGGTCTTGTGCTCCATCCCTCTAAAGGGCTTGTGAAACCGGAAGTGACATTGCGGTTCCAAGGGAAAGCACTGCTCGCGGACTACTGGCAGTGATACAGTAGCCACAGGAGCACGGTGGGGTATTAGTGCCTGTAAACAGTTCAATAGTCCCTGTAGTAGCGGTGGTCAGCAGGTAGATGAGCTTACACGATGCTTGATTGGTGGCAGGCTGGGATGAACCACGGAGCAGTACCAGATGCAGGCTTGCAGGGCTGGGACCTGTTGCAGGCTGGATGAGCGAGATGCAGGGTCAGACAGGCTGGGTCGGTAATAATCAAGCAGATCAGGCATAGACGTTAGGCAGAAGAGAGGTCAGGTCACAAGCCAAGTAGTACTGGAAGATGATCGACAGAATCAGCAGGCTGGATCAGAGTCAGAGGTCACACAGGAAACAGGAAATGATACAGAAGCTGCAGACCAAACAGCAAGGAACCTCTGTAGGAGCCTTGCTTAAATAGCCTGCCTGGCTCCATTATTAGTGACAGGTGTGTGTCTTAAAGTGCTAGTACGCTGGGCACTTGCATGGAAAGCCTGTCTTCCCTGACATTACTGCACATCCTAAACTGTGCTTGTTGAGAATTATTGCTGACATCCCGGAGGAGCATCCCATTAGGTTGGGTATAGCGATAGCCCTATTCCAGGCTAGAAAATGTATTCTGCAACACTGGAAGTCAGAGGAACCCCCCCGCGGTGAGGGAATGGTGGAATCATATGGGGGACACTATTAGATTAGAAAAGTATATATATCAGCATAGAGGGAGTATGAACAAGTTTAACAAGATTTGGGCTCGATGGTTGGAGATTCCGGGTCTGGCCCCGATTGATTTGGTATGGATCGACTGTTGGTTTAAGGGGCGGCTAATAGGCGTGGGAGAGATGATGGCACTCACGATGGTCTATGGTGCTGCTATGGGGTTTGTATTTAATCCATTTTGGTATGGTTACGAAGAATGTATATTTTTTATCTCCTGCCTGGGTTTATGAGATGTCACCTGAAATGCTTTGCCTAGCATGTAAATCTGTGGTGGATGTGATATTAGGCTGAGTGCTTTGACTTAGAAGGTGTATACATTTATTATGCTTTATTAGCTATTTCTTGTTTTCGTTGGTATTGCTATTTCTTTGCCCTGTGGATACACAACTGTATGTGCTGTACTGTGTGAAATGTTTTTTTTTTTTTTGTATACCTGTTGTTAATAAACGTCTATTTGATTTAAAAAAAAAGCTGTTTCTTCGCATGTGACGATGAAGTCATCGCAAGCGTATATGGTAAATATCTCCTAAATCATGCAGGTTTAGGAGATGTTTACAGTACCTACAAGTAAGCCTTATTATAGGCTTATCTGTAGGTACAAGTGGTCTAACAGGGTTTACAACCACTTTAAAAGGTCTCTTTCTATGATTTTGATGTCTGATTCACAATCATAGGCAAGACTGCTGACTTGACAGTTGTCCAGAAGACAGTGATTAACACTGGAGGGTAAGTCACAAAAAATCATTGCTAAAGAAGCTGGCTGGTCACAGAGTGCTGTATCCAAGCATATTAATGGAAAGTTGAGTGGAAGGAAAAGGTGTGGTAGAAAAAGGTGCACAAGCAAGAGGGATAGACGCAGCCTTGAGCGAATTGTGAAGCAAAGGCTGTACAAGAATATGGAGGAGATTCACAAAGAGTGGACTACGGCTGGTGTTAGTGCTTCAAGAGCCACCACACACAGCTGTATCCAGGACATGGGCAACAACTGTCGTATTATTAGTGTCAAGCCACTCCTGAACCAGAGACAATGTCAGGAGCCTCTTTCCTGGGCTAAGGACTGTACTGTTGCTCAGTGGTCCTAAGTTCTCTTTTCGGATGAAAGAAAATCTTGCATTTCATTTGGAAATCAAGGTCCCAGAGTCTGGAGGAAAGGTTGAGAGGCACAGAATCCAAGTTGCATGTAGTCCAGTGTGAAGTTTCCAGTTAGTGATGATTTGGGGATGTCATCTGCTGGTGTTGGGCCACTGTGTTTTATCAAGTCCAAAGTCAGCACAGCCCTCTACCAGGAAATTCTAGAGCCCTCAATGCTTCCCTCTGCTGACCAGCTTTATGGAGATGCAAATCAAATTTTCCAGCAGGATTTGGCACCTGCCCACACTGCCAAAAGTACCAATAATGATCATGGTATCACTGTGCTTGATTGGCCAGCAAACTCGCCTGACCTAAACCCCATAGAGATTCTGTAGGTTATTGTCAAGAGACACCAGACCCAACAATGTAGATGAGCTGAAGGCCACTATCAAAGAAACCTGGGCTTCCATAACACCTCAGCAGTGCCACAGGCTGATTGCCTCCATGTCACGCCCCATTGATCCAGTATTTCATGCAAAAGGAGCCCCGACCAAGTATTGAGTGCATACGCGACTGTACAAGGACATACTTTTCAATAAGTCAATGTTTCTGTATTAAACTCCTTTTTTTTATTGGTCTTATGTAACGTTCTAATTTTCTGAGATACAGAATTTGGGGTTTTCACTAGCTGTAAGCCATAATCATCAAAATTAAAATTAAAAGGAATAAATGCTTGAAATATATCAATCTGTTTGTAATGAGTCTACATAATATATGAGTTTCACTTTTTTTAATTGAATTACTGAAATAAATAAACGTTTTGATGATATTCTGGCCCGTGTATTCAGGGCTTGGCTTGAGGGTGTTGGTGGTGCCTTCACACCGTAACCCTATAGAGGAATTCTTGATGAAAGCAAAAATGTGCCTGGCTGTAAAAAATTGAAAGTATATGCATATCTGTCAAACAGGTGCAGAAAAAATGGTCCTTGGGTATTAATTGTGTCCATAAAACCTATACCAAAAAATGTATTCCAGATAAAATGAACACCCACATCGGCATCAAGGGGCTTGATAGCTGCTACTAATCTAGATATTATTCCTTTTGATAAATGTCAGCCAGTCAACGGAGTCTGGGGACAGATGCGCTCTTTTTTCTGTCACAAAACCTTTCAGCAGCACTGAATGCCCGTTTGAAAAAGCACACTTGATGCCAGGCAGCCTAGCAGCTCAATTGCATACTGGGCAAGTTCTGGCCAGTGGTCTATTCTCATTCTAAATGCATCACTGAGGCGGACCCTTTCTCCATGCTCCTCTTTTGATCAACAGAAGCCTCAAAGCTAGCATTTCAATAACACTGTAAAGTCTGAAAAGGCGTTACATAAACTCCTTTGTTGGTGTCCTCAAGTTATTTCATCCTCTGCTCCCTCTGTGGGGACAGGATGAGTTCTGAGACTTTCCACTTGTAATGGTGATCAAGGAGGGTCGCCAGCCAATAATGATCCTTCTCCTAGATGACACAAGGTCCTTTCGCAGGCTTTGAAGTATATGGAAGCCCATGCACCACAAGTTTTTGGAGGCATGAGAAGTAGATTCCTCGTGGTCACTGAGGATTACAATATCTGGAACTGCCTCCAGAGGGTTCTGGGCACAGAAAACCATTGACGTATTTGTTCCTCTGCTTCAGTGCCTCCAAATCTGCTAGAATCCTCCTCCTCCTTTATCTCTTCTTGTGTGTTCTGTGGCGTCAAATGAATGGTGTCTGCATAAGGCAGGCCTTGAGTTTAAAAGAAGTCCTCCTCTTCCTTTTGAGTGCTCTGTCCATAATGCCATGCAGACTATGCTCCAGCAGGAACACAACAGGAATTATGACACTGATGCATGCATTGTCATGGCTCTCCATCCTCGTCACCTCCTCAAATAGTGTAAGGACAGTGCATGCAGCCATTGGTGTGGGAAAAAAAAGCTGAGCTGCCCTGAGCCTGTCGTTATGCCATTCTCACACAGGTACTCGTTGATGGCCCTCTGCATGTGTAGCCACTGCAGAGTTTTTCAAAGTAATGGCGGCGATCTGCGATTTATATTGTGATTGCGACTTTATGGCGGACACATCAGACACTTTTGACACATTTTTGGGACCATTGTAATTTTTACAGCGATCAGTGCTATAAAAATGCACCGATTGCTGTAAAAATGACACTGGCAGTAATGGGGGTTAACCACTAGGTGGCGCTGTAGGGGTTAAGTCAGTACTAGGGAGTGATTCTTACTGTTAGAGGGCGTGGCTACACGTGACACGTCACTGATGACCGTTCCCGATCACGGTGAACAGCCACCAGTGACGGGTCACTAGGCAGAATAGGGGAATGCCTTGTTTACAAAGGTATCCCCCTGTTCTGTCTTTCCCGACAGCAATCGCAGGCCGCCCCGGGAACATCGAGTTCCCGGGACCCGCGAACGTGCTCACGAGGCACACTGCAGGCAATTTAAAAGGACGTACAGGTACGCCCATTTGCCTGCACGTGCCATTGTGTCAACGTACATCTGCGTGCGGTGGTCGGTAAGTGGTTAATGTGTTTTTCTGGATATTTTTGTTGTTATTCTGTCTCTCATCGTTAAAATAAACCTACTGTCCTCGCCGTGGACAGTGCAGAATATATTTCACTTTGGGAACTGGCGGATTTCGCAAACGGTCTCGCAAACTGTTGCCTTTTGCCAAACCCCAGGCCAAATTTGATCTGCCACGCCGGGAGTTTTATGGGTATCTCCAAATCCGCCATTACATCCTATCTATTGCCCCAAACCTACAATTTTCCTCTCCAACCCCCTTTGAAAACCTAGTCTTAGCGGGTTCTGCCCAGAAGGGTGAAGGCATAGCCAGGCGCCCACAGTTACAATGCTGGTGCCGTGGAGGGGAGGAGGAGTGGGGCTTCATGCGCCTGCATCGCTGGACCGTGGGACAGGTGAGTATCTGATTATTAAAAGTCAGCAGCTACACTTTTTGTAGCTGTTGACTTTTAAATGGGTGGAACTCCGCCTTAAAAATGATTGCAGCCAGACTCGCTGGAGGGAGATTTCTGCAGCATATTTGCAAATACAGAACTCACAAAATAGTGGAACCTCGGATTGCGAGTAACGCGGTTAACGAGCATTTCACCAATACGAACATTGTATTTAAAAAAATCCTAACTCAGTTTGCGAGTGTTGCCTCTCAAAACTAGCAGGATTCAGGCCAAAGCGGTGTTGTCACGTATCAGATAAGACCAGAACTGTCTGGATTGCAACAGAGGAAACCCAAACGTGTGTAAGTGAAATATAATGATTTATTAAAGATATGTGAAATAATATAGATACAACCACCTCCAATACCACACAGTGCACAACAACCAATACCAAACAGAACCCACAAATAATAACAGTATGTCAGGGATCCAGCCCTGTGTCCCGATCGCCAAACATGCGCAGTAGAGCCGCGCTCCGGCGTGTGCCTGTGCGGGAGAGGCGCGTGTGTGCACGCATGCGCGGCCTGGCGGCATGGCGTGTGCACGGGCGCGCGCACGGCGCGAATCCCCCCGGAACCAATCTGAGGCCTGACCAGGCTATTTAAACCAGCGCCTGTCTCATGGCGGGTTGCTGGTTTGTCTTCAGCTTGTGCTTGGACTCTCTGCCGTTTACCTGAACTACTGACCTGGACTTCCGTACGACTCTGCTCTCTCCCTGAAGTTGACCTTGGCTCTTGTTCCTGGATACGCTGCCTTCTCCACCCCCTGACCTCTGGCTTGGCTTTGGACTTGTTCATTGTCTCTGACCCCTGAACCTCGGCTTGCTTCCCGGACCTGTCTCCAGTACCACACGCTTGCACCTGCTACCTTAAGCTACCTGCTACCTTAAGCTACCTGCTGCCACAAGCTACCTGCTACCTTACGCTACTAGCTCCACAGCTGCTCAGTACCTGCCCTGCACCTGTCCTGTGCCTCCCAGGCTACCTACTCTGCTCACCGCCACCAGTAGGGGCTCCTGTTCAAGTCTTCACCCAGAATCCCAGCTACCAACCAGGACCTCGCTGGCGCCGGTGCCTCCTGGGGCCCACCTCCTCTGTTCCAACTCCAGGGGATGGTGTGCGCCAGGTCACAACGGTGGGCCACCCTCAGCATCTCGGCTTCGGTAAGTACGCAGTCTGATACAGTAACAGACAAATATGTACAAGTAATGGGGAAAACCATAATCATAAACAGGGCCAGGTCAGGGTCGTCAACATGAGATCAGCGGCTGGGGAAAGGGAAACAAACAGGACAAGGAGAGGATGGATGGATCACAGGAGGGACGGGTACAAGGCTCAGGGTTCAGGTAACAAACAGGAACAGGTACGGATACAGCGCTTCTCAAGTTCAGGATCAGGGCGCAAGGAGAGATACCAAGGCAAAGTAAGAGTGTGTCTGCCTCCCTGCGTTTAGCGCGGGTATTGCGCTTTTAAAGGATAGTTGATTGGGAGAGTTACTTTGCTTTCATTTGCGATTGTTAAATTACTGGCCTGTGTCGGTTTGGGAATGTCCACTGGCTCGGACTGCATTCTGGGGATGTAAGTTTATCCTTGGCCGGTAGTGGGAGCTAGAGGGGTTCCTGACAGATTCAGCCTTCCTCAGCAGCCAATTGGAGAGTTTCCCCTCTCGCTGGGCATGCTGGGGAGGGGTATATCTGGGATGGAGGTTAGGTGTTCGGGGTCTTTTCGCGCTCTCCTGCGGGGGGTCCCGGAGTCGGGGTGCGGCATCCACCTTTAGGGTGTGCGCACCCATGGACCCCATCGGTGTGGCCCGCCTGGCCAGGATCCAGGCTGTGCTGAGTCCCGATCGGGGACGAATCTGAAGGGACCCCGGTGGTTAGCTGGGCTTCTAAATGTCGCCGGGAGAATCCGGTACTCAAGCCATTGACAGGTACCCTTTGCTGTCGCATGGTGCCGGACGCACGGAAAAGTAGCTGGGAGGATTCGCTCTGTTCGAGTGTTGGCATATTATTCAGATTGCATTGGCCTGTGGCAGAGGCCTAGAGCCGGGTCGTGGAAGAGACCCGTTCCTCCTAGACTGCGTTGTGGCGGTGACACGTATAGAATGGCGCTACCAACGGCTGAGTTGTGCTGTGAGTTTATCCAGGCCTGACATCAAGAATCTCTCTCTATGCATCAACCTGTCCTGTCCTTTTCTAACTGAAGTTGATGTTTGGCGATGTTGGCCTGGAATTAAAGCTTGAAAAGATTGTTATTGCCTGTCTGGACATTCAAATTATTACAAAGTGTTCTGGTGCATCCCTAGACCAAGCAAGGGTAACTTCAACATGCCGGTCCCATCATCAAACCAGCGGCTCCTTCGGGGGTGGGCGCTACATACACATCTCCTGCAATCAGAATCAAGTGATGCCTGATTGCAGGAGATGATGTCGGCCTCACACTGCCAGGAACCACCTGCTGGTGGACGCCAGTACTGCGGCCCAAAGATCACATAATACCACCACCAGTGGATGGAACCTTCCCTGGCCGGTGTGCAGTACTGCATTTGTCCTGAGGTTAGGGGGGGGGGCACCGGAGCCGAGCAGAGCCATTCGGAAATGCACAGAATGAGTCTTTCCGATGTTTGCTGAGGTCAGCCAAGGTGTCCTTGGGCATTTCCGGACGTTTCTGAGGCTCTCTGAGGCCCCCTCACCTCTGGCCGCATGCGGTATCGCATGCCATTGAAGTTAATGCGGAACTAATTATTTTAATTTCCATTGACTTGAATGGGCAAACTCGCTTTGATATGCAAGTACTTTGAATTACAAGCATTCTCCTGGAACAGATCATGCTCATAATCTGAGGTTCCACTGTATATATAAAATAATATGCAAAGTGGTTGGAGGGAAGCTTTAGAGTGACAAAGATGTTTTTATTACAAATTATGTGAGCAGACTGCAGTGTGACAGTCAGTTAGTGTTAGGTTCAGGGTAGCCCCCGTACCCCTCCTAATAAAGTTTTAACCCCTTGATCACCACCCTAGTTAACCCTTTCACTCCCTATTACCAGCATCACTAAGCGATCATTTTTCTGATTGCTGTATTAGTGTCGCTGTTCCCGCTAGGTAGCTAATTTTTTTTTATTAAAGACATATGGCTAAATAAATTTTGCCTAAATGATTGACTAAAATTTAGTTTATTTGATTTTTCTTATAACAAAAAGTAAAAAATATTGATTTTTTTTCAAAAATGTCGCTCTATTTTTGTATATAGCGCAAAAAATAAAAATCGCAGAGGCGATCAATACCACCAAAAGAAAGCTCTATTTGTGAGAGGAAAAGGACGCAAATTTTGTTTGGGAGCCACGTCGCACGACCGCGCAATTGTCAGTTAAAGCGACGCAGTGCCGAATCGCAAAAAGGGGCAAGATCATTTACCTGCATTTTGGTCTGGGTCTTAAGTGGTTAATAAAACTTCTCATAGTAAAGTCAATGATTGGGGTGGCCAGGCAACCAACTCCAGCCCAAGCACATTACATACACACACAGGCTGTACGCATCCAAGATGACCACGCCTCTAAACACAGCGAGCGCTCCAATCACCGGCCGGCACAATGACAGCTTCTGCCGGTGACGACCCTCATGCCTTACTGCGATTGGTCAATCCCCCGAGGACACGCCCTACCCGGCCCTGGCTGAATCAGGCGGGGATTCTAAGCTGCGAATGCTCGGAGCCCCGGAAGTGTTACCAGGAGGAGGAGTTAAAGGGCCGGGGAGGTCAGGCAGCTTTGCAGCGCTGGTGTACGGAGAGCAGGCATGGAAATCACCAGGACAAGTGAGTCATGGCTTCTGCACGTCTATATAATCGTACTGTTCTTTCTGTTTGTAAAAGATTGGAAAGCCTGTGTGTTACCAGCAGGACTAGAAGTTGCAGCATGCCTTGTATAGATATGACAGGATACAGGTAGTTCAGTCACAGCTGTCTCCAGCCATACATTCAGCTCCCTCAGAGCTCCGGCTCGTCAGGTCCCTTGTGTGTTAGGTTTGTAGATTTCCATTTTCATTTATGAAACTCTTGAGGCTCCTTTTATCCTTGCAGTTGGAGGGCAGTAAAACCCTGTGGATGAGCCATGTTTTTTTAACAGGGGATAAAATAACGTGGAGATACAAAGCCTCCTCACTACCTGTCAAATGCCCTCCGAGCCTTGTTTACACAATGCAATCTTTTTGTTCAAAATCGCATGCCAAGTTGCACCCTATTTTTGGCACTGGAGCTGTTCAAATTGTTAAGACTCAGAAAAAGGTTCCTGCAGTCCTGTGACCATTTTATTTTTTTTCCCCCCCAAAATATATATATATATTTTTTGCTTTGTTTTGCATAGTACAAAAAGAAAAAGTAAACAACTTTGGCACGCAGGGTGAGAATCATGAAAAATGACTTATCGCCCCCCTTCAATCCATGTTCACCACCCTGTGGGCAACACCCCCTACCACAAAAAGGGTAAGAGTTCCAACATCATGACGTAGATGTTTAAATATAATGACTTTGCAGTTCTTACAATAGGAGGGCCAGCAATCATCTCCATATACGTCTATCAAAGCAGCAGGCAATCCCCTAATAGCCCCAATGGTAGTGCAATAATAAGAGAGCCCTATGGGCCCATATCCATCCCCAAGCTGAGACCCTTCTCCTTTACAATGGAATCTATAGCAAACCAGGACTTCAAGCGGAGTTCCACCCTTAAAACCACTTGGTTTCATCCCATCCAGCATACTGGCGTCAGCGCCAGTATGCCCTTTTTTTTTTTTTTTAATGCATGTACTTACTTTATAATTTAATTTCGTGCGCACCACGGTATGTCGCCGCTATAAGGCGTCACGCCTTCCGGAAACAGCCGATTAGCGTTCGGCTCTTCTCGGCGCCTGCGCACAGACCCAGAAGCTGACTGCGCAGGCGCCGTATATAGCCGCGTCACGCCCTCCGAAAAAACCCGAACTAGGACCGACTATTTACGGCGCCTGCGCAGTCAGCTCCAGGGTCTGTGCGCAGGCGACGAGAAGAGCCGAACGCTAATCGGCTGTTTCCGGAAGGCGTGACGCCTTATAGCGGCGGCATACCGCGGTGCGCACAAAATTAAATGATTATAAAGTAAGTACATGCATTAAAAAAAAAAAACAGCATACTGGCGCTGACGCCAGTATGCTGGGTGGGATGAAACCAAGTGGTTTTAAGGGTGGAACTCCGCTTTAACCACTTGCCGCCTAGCTGCCGTTGTTATACGTCCGCACGTTTCCACAAATCACTGTAGGTGTACGTTGGCTCCTTTTAAGGATCACAAGAGCCAGAACAGGGATCTGTTCAATGTAAATGGACAGATTCCCGTTCTGACCAGGGAGTTGGAGAGATCTGCTGTTTCTAGTGATTAGGAACAACAATCTTTCTCCAGTCAGTCCAGCCAGCATACAGTCAGAGGCGGACTGACCATTCGGGCACTGCCTGAGGGCCCTATGCCACTAGGGGGCCCCATAAGAGTTGCCAGCCTGAGTAAAATCAAGGACAGTATGTAAAGATTTTTTTTATTTTACATCTGTCCCTTATCGACATCCTTTTGGTCTAAAAATCCCAAAATTAGACACCCTACCTCTCCATTACCTTATCAGTGTGTGTATACAGTACTGTGTGGCCCCATAATCTCATATTGCCTGGAGGCCCCATGAGTTGTCAGTCCGCCCCTGCATACAGTTAGGGGAACACGCTTAACCCCTTAATTGCCCCCTAGTGTTAACCCCTTTACAGACAGTGACATTTATTTTATACAGTCAGTAATCAGTGGCTGTTTATTTTTTTAGCTCTGTTCGCTGTATAAAAGTGAATGGTCCCAAAAAGTGTCAAAAGTGCCTGATCTGTTTGTTGCAATGTTGCAGTCCCACTAAAAATCACAGATCACTGCCATTACTAATAGAAAAAAAAAAAAAAATGCACAAACTACCATATATACTAGAGTATAAGCCGAGGCACCAAATTTTACCACAAAAAACTGGGAAAACGTATTGACTTGAGTATAAGCCTAGGGGGCAGCTACTGTAAGTGGAAAAGGGGGTCAACTGTGCCCATTTGCACGCCTGCCCTCACTGTGCCCACTGCAGCATCACTTTGCCGATCTGTGTACCTGATTTGCCGTGACATTTATATTCAGACGGCGGGCGAGCAGTGTTAAAAATTCGCGCCTCCGCCTTGTCTTGTTTGTGATGGGCAGAACAATCAGTTTCCCAGCAGTCCTCTCGTCCGTGATAGGCGGAACTCTGAACAGTGTTTGCTGGGCAATCGAGGGTTCTGCCCATCACGGAACAGGACGAGGTGCAACTTTTTAACACTGTTCGCCCGATACATGTCATGAATTGCAAGACAAAAGAAAGGATATCCTCTGGACAGCCGCACATTCCTAACAAAAACTTGACTTTATTGTAAAAAATCAAAGATATAAAAACAGCACTACAAGTCACAGCATGTCGGCAGAGCTGATGCGTTTCACACTATACTTGGTTTTTAGTCCTAGCTATACATGTCATGGATTCGGGTACACTGACTGGAGTATAAGCCAAGGGGGGTATTTTCGGCCTAAAAAAAGGGCTGAAAACCTCGGCTTATACTCGAGTATATACGGTAATCCATAAATGCATACTGTGTTTTTTTTTTTTTTTTACTAAAAATATGCAGAATAATAAATATTGCCTTAAATTGACGAATATTTTTTATTTTATTTATCCCCCCCCCCCCCCAACTGTGCACTATTTTGGAGATTTCTCTTCACTTCCAGTCTAAGAGCTAAGGCGTGAAGAGATCCTTCCGAAGTGTGGGAATCCCTGCGTGTCTCTTCTATTTATGTTTTTATGCTAACTCAAAATTTGTGATTTTACTTTTACTCACTTTCAGTGATAATAAAACCTAATGGTGCCTCCAACAGCGATCATTGCAGGTAGTTGCTGGCTATGCAGACAGACATGGATAGCTGCAGCTGCCGGAACCCTGTCATTGAAGTGTACAGGGTTTAGCAGCTGCAGATGGCTGCTCACTGGTGGCAGAAAAGGCTGCCATTTGCACCAGTGCTAGTCGCCTACATAAATGTAGACTTAAAGCAGAACCAAGTAGTCAAACTGTATTTGGTATATAAATAAAAATATTCTGTTTCTTTAACCACTTGCTGACGGCCGTACGACTTTGTACGGCCGCAGCGCGGCTCTAAATCCCTAACAGGCCGTGTTTTTACGGCCGCCCCTTTCCTCGTTCCCTGCGTGCGCTCCCGAGTGCGCAGCGGAGAACTCCTGTGCTGGCCGTGTCACTCGGACACAGCCAAACACAGATCGCGGTAAATAGCCAATCACAGCGGCTATTTACAGCGCGATCTGTGTGGCCAATGAGAGATGATCTCATATGTAAACATATGAGATCATCTCTCATTGCCGACTCTCCGCTCCTCACACAGACATTACGCGTGTGAGGAGGGAGAGAGAACTACAAAAACTGTAAAAAAAAAGTTACAAACCAGTGCCCACCTTTGCCCAGAACCACCTTTGCCCAGTGCCCATCTGCCACCTCAGTGCACATATGCAATCAGTGCCCACCTGTGCCACCTCATCAGTGCCCACCTGTGCCGCAATCAGTGCACATCAGTACCCATCCCAGTGCCATCTGTGCCGGTTCATTAGTGCCATCTGTGCTGCCTCAGTGCCCACCTGTGCCGCCTCATTAGCGCCCACCTGTGTCCACCAGTACACGGGCCTCATCGGTGCACATCAGTACCCATCTCATCTGTGCTGCCTCAGTGCCATCTGTGGGCATTTGTACTTTCCTGGCTTGTTAGAGTCTCAAGAAATGAGATAGGCCTTCAGTACATCAGGTGTGATCAGATGTGATCATTTTTTATGATTTGCACTGTAGCATGTAGACTAAAACTTTCACACAGACCAAAAAATTTCCAAAAAACTTTGGGTATTTTTATCAGACATGTAGCAGTATAAATTATGGCCAAAATTTATGAAGAAAAATTAATAATTTGCAAAATGTTATCACAGAAACTAAGAAACTGTTTTTCCCAAATTTTTGGTCTTTTTTCGTTAACCACTTAAGGACCACCTACTGAACATTTACGTCAGCAGAATGGCACGGCTGGGCACATTAACGTATACAGGTGGTTCTCAAAAAATTAGCATATTGTGATAAAGTTCATTATTTTCTGTAATGTACTGATAAACATTAGACTTTCATATATTTTAGATTCATTACACACAACTGAAGTAGTTCAAGCCTTTTCTTGTTTTAATATTGATGATTTTGGCATACAGCTCATGAAAACCCAAAATTCATATCTCAAAAAATTGGCATATTTCATCCGACCAATAAAAGAAAAGTGTTTTTAATTAAAAAAAAGTCAACCTTTAAATAATTCTGTTCAGTTATGCACTCAATACTTGGTCGGGAATCCTTTTGCAGAAATAACTGCTTCAATGCGGCGTGGCATGGAGGCAATCAGCCTGTGGCACTGCTGAGGTGTTATGGAGGCCCAGGATGCTTTGGTAGCGGCCTTAAGCTCATCCAGAGTGTTGGGTCTTGCGTCTCTCAACTTTCTCTTCCCAATATCCCACAGATTCTCTATGGGGTTCAGGTCAGGAGAGTTGGCAGGCCAATTGAGCACAGTAATACCATGGTCAGTAAACCATTTACCAGTGGTTTTGGCACTGTGAGCAGGTGCCAGGTCGTGCTGAAAAATGAAATCTTCATCTCCATAAAGGTTTTCATCAGATGGAAGCATGAAGTGCTCCAAAATCTCCTGATAGCTAGCTGCATTCACCCTGCCCTTGATGAAACACAGTGGACCAACACCAGCAGCTGACATGGCACCCCAGACCATCACTGACTGTGGGTACTTGACACTGGACTTTAGGCATTTTGGCATTTCCCTCTCCCCAGTCTTCCTCCAGACTCTGGCACCTTGATTACCGAATGACATGCAAAATTTGCTTTCATCCGAAAAAAGTACTTTGGACCACTGAGCAACAGTCCAGTGTTGCTTCTCTGTAACCCAGGTCAGGCGCTTCTGCCGCTGTTTCTGGTTCAAAAGTGGCTTGACCTGGGGAATGCGGCACCTGTAGCCCATTTCCTGCACACGCCTGTACACAGTGGCTCTGGATGTTTCTACTCCAGACTCAATCCACTGCTTCCCCAGGTCCCCCAAGGTTTGGAATCTGTCCTTCTCCACAATCTTCCTCGGTCCGGTCACCTCTTCTCGTTGTGCAGCGTTTTCTGCCACACTTTTTCCTTCCCACAGACTTCCCACTGAGGTGCCTTGATACAGCACTCTGGGAACAGCCTATTCGTTCAGAAATTTCATTCAGTGTCTTACCCTCTTGCTTGAGGGTGTCAATGATGGCCTTCTGGACAGCAGTCAGGTCGGCAGTCTTACCCATGATTGCGGTTTGGAGTAATGAACCAGGCTGGGAGTTTTTAAAAGCCTCAGGAATCTTTTGCAGGTGTTTAGAGTTAATTAGTTGATTCAGATGATTAGGTTAAGAGCTCGTTTAGAGAACCTTTTCATAATATGCTAATTTTTTGAGATAGGAATTTGGAGTTTTCATGAGCTGTATGCCAAAATCATCAATATTAAAACAAAAAAACGGCTTGAACTACTTCAGTTGTGTGTAATGAATCTAAAATATATGAAAGTCCAATGTTTATCAGTACATTACAGAAAATAATTAACTTTATCACAATATGCTAATTTTTTGAGAACCACCTGTATATACGTTGGTTTCTAGTACCCAGCCGTGGGTCACAGGCGCGCTCCCTGCTGGAGTGCGGCGATCTGTCCCCGGAGCTGAAGAACGGGGAGAGCCGTGTGTAAACACGGCTTCCCCGTGCTTCACTGTGGCCGCAGCATCGATCATGTCATCCCTGTTATAGGGGGACGTGATCGATGACGTCACACCTACAGCCACACCCCCCTACAGTTGTAAACAAACCCTGTGAACACACATCCTACAGCACCCCCTTGTGGTTAACTCCCAAACTGCAACTGTCATTTTCACAGTAAACAATGCAATTTAAATGCATTTTTTGCTGTGAAAATAACAATTGTCCCAAAAATGTGTCAAAATTGTCCGAAGTGTCCGCCATAATGTCGCAGTCATGAAAAAAATCTCTGATCGCCGCCATTGGTAGTAAAAAATAATTAATCAATAAAAATGCAATAAAACTATCCCTTATTTTGTAAACGCTCTACATTTTGCGAAAACCAACCGATAAACGCTTATTGCGATTTTTTTTTATTTTTATTTTTTTACCAAAGATAGGTAGAAGAATACGTATCGGCCTAAACTGAGGAAAAAAATATTGCATTTTTTTCAAAATTGTCGCTCTATTTTTGTTTATAGCGCAAAAAATAAAAACCGCAGAGGTGATCAAATACCACCAAAAGAAAGCTCTATTTGTGGGGAAAAAAGGCCAAAAAAATCATTTGGGTACAGTGTTGCATGACTGAGTAATTGTCATTCATAGTGTAAGACCACTGAAAGCTGAAAATTGGTCTGGTCAGGAGGGTGTTTAAGTGCCCAGTATGGAAGTGGTTAAAGCATGTTATACAGTGCAGTGCTTGTGCTGTCATTCCCCCCCCCCCCCTGTATCATCTGAAATACATGACTGATCCTGACAGTTTATGCCCTCCGCTCTGTAAACTGACCATGGTTTATCATGGCTGCTGAACCTCTGTCTTCTCCCATTCCCCCGCCTGTCAGATATTTACAGTGCCTGCTGCTGGAATAACTGAAAAGCTTATATAATCTTCTGTGTTTCCCAAGGCGTCTTCCATGACAGCCCTTGAGAGATGGAGCTCCTCGGACAGGAAACACATCACCACCAGCTCTTTAAAAGGCGGTCCCTCAGGCATCTGGTCAGTTTTATGTGTTTCCTCAGTCGGAGGAGACATGTCACTGAAGGAACCGTCTTTTAAAGGGGGAGATGGACCCAGGAGAGTGTCCATCACGCAAGGGCTGTGCAGCTGGTGTTCCCCTCTTACCTCTAAAACCTCTCCGTGGCCACGGGTTCCCTCCGCATGGCGTCTGGAGTTCCCCGTTCCCCCTTCTTTCCGGAGCCCGGCAAGGGAGTGGGCAGCGTTGACGGGCATGGCGGCGGCGTCGGTGGCCGGAGATCTTTCTCTTCAAGGCAGACGCCGGGACCCGGAGGACGCCGGGCGTCACCTCCGGCGAGGTGCGCGTCATCGCTGTGCGCCGGAAACACTGGTTCCGGTTTTCGGCGCAGAGACTGGGGGAAGGCCGAGGCGGCGTTTTCAAAGGCGAAAGCATGGGCTGTGGATCGCCTACGAATGGAGCACCATGGAAGCATCCCAGGCTTCAGAGGAGTCTAACGCCGCTTCATCACAGGTAGGCTGGCCTGGCCAGAGCCTTTTTTTCCTGTGTCTATTTTTCACCTGCTAGAAGGGGGAGTTAGGAGTTCAGGGAACTTCTTAAAGCTCCGTGGGCACCTTAGGATGGGGGAGACTTGCTGCATAGGCACTAAAGGCTCTCTATATATCTTTTTTCTTCTATAGAGGGCCCAGAAAAACTTAGCACAAGGTCCACTTCCAGTGACAATAGAAAGTGCCCTACGTGTAATGCTAAGCTGTCATCTACTTACACTGAATCCCTATGTGCCCCTTGCACTACAGCGGTAGTAAACAGGAGGGATTCCCCTCTTACCAAAATGTATTTTAGAGATGCAGTCTACCTTTCAGTCCTTCAGGAAACTTACAGCAGATATGCAATTTTCTTTAACGGTTAGACAACCATAGGTGCCCACCTCTCCTACTCCAGTAACATCAGGATTAGGTGAACCTGTGGAGAAGGAGATTTCCCTTCGAAATTCTGACCCAGATTCCTCCCAGTCAGATTCTGGGCAGGAGAAAGGTCAGGATGACTCCCGCGCACCCACCCTATTCAATCTCTCCCAAGAGGAAGTAGACGAATGGGTAGGGGCTATTCAAAACTCACTCTCATGTCATGATAAAATGTATCAGGATTTAAGAAAAGGAAACCTAAAATTATTCCCAGTACATAAACTGATGTCAGATTCGGTACGCAGGGAATGAGGAGAACCTGACTGAAAAATTGAAAATGTTTCCTTTTGATAAGGACCACAGTACAAGTTCGCAACTAGCTCCAAAGCTGGATACCCCGCTAGCGAAGGTGTCAAAACACTCAGACTTAGTCTTGGATGGCATGGGACACTTGGCGGATCTAGTGGATTTAAAGGGGGGATGTTATCCTCAAAAGATCCTGGGACACAGCTATGGCCAACCTTAAACTAGCCCTAGCAATGACATGTGTAGCCTGTAATTTTGAATCCTGGCTTAAACAATTAAAGGAACACCTGACGGCAGGTACCCATAGAGTAGAGTTGCTGAAATCCTTTCCCGTGCTTTTTAAAGCAGTAGGATTTGTCGCAGGTGCCTAGATGGAATCTGTAAAACTTTCAGCCAGGGCAGCTTCGCTATTGGTTGCAGCCAGGAGGACTCTTTGGCTCAAACATGGCCGGGCGATACCGCCTCTAAATTACGCTTATGTAGCATTTCTTTTTTCTGGTCAATTCTTGTTTGGTACCCCCCTAGATGAAGCGTTAGAACGCACAGGTGATAAAAAAGACTTTTCCTAAAAAGAGTCATTTCCCAGGACGTTTTTTCATCCTTTTAAGGGACAAAAGAAAGCGGAAAAAGGGAAGCCAAACAACCCCTGGGCGGCACAAGGAGGCAAACAAAAGGCAATAGTGCTCTTTAACCCTCCTGACAAAAATCCCAAGCCGCAGTGATGCCAGCATCCAGGTGGGAGGAAGGCTGAGGGGAAGGCCAAGGTTTTTTCTCGCACACTTTTCTGGTGCAGAAGCCATCAGGCAAATGTTGCCTGATCTTCAATCTACTCTAAAAAGATTGTTTCATGGCCAGAATAGATCTGAAGGATGCTTACCTTCACATCCCTATCAGGAGCCCCAAAATTTCCTCCACATAGCCATTAAGGGGGGGGGGGGGAAGGGTCTACCACTTTCAGAGTCAAGCGCTCCCCTTCGGCCTCTCTTTATATCCGAGGTTATCCAAGGTTCTTTACCAAGACCCTAGCAGAAACGCTGGCTCTATTAAGACTCCAAGCCATAACAGTTATCCCTACTTGGACGACTTACTGTTCCTGTCACCAACAGGCCCTCTGGTGGTGGAGAAACCAAAGCGACCGGCAAAAAAGGTCTGCTATGGAACCCCCCCGACTACGTGCATCCTAACTACGGACGCCAGCAACCAGGGGTGAGGAGCCCATCTGAATGGACAGTAGGTACAGGGCACTGGGAGTCGCCTAGAGAGGAAATGCTCATCCAATTACAGAGAGTTAAAGGTCATAGCCAAAGAAATCTCAGCATCCCAAAGTCAGCTCAGACACCAATATCTACAGGTCAGATAACACAACCTCTGTAGCATACCTAAACAAACAGGAATTAGGAATGCCACCCTGATGTGCATAGCACAAGAAGTTTGTTTGGGCAGAGAAAAAGTCTGGAGTCGCTATCGGCAATCCATCGCAAGGGATCAACCAGTGGCAGTCGATGCCCTCCAGAACGCATGGATGTTCACTTTGGCTTATGCCTTCCCGCCTCTACATCTCTTACCGAGAGTCCTCTCCAAGTTTAGGACAGAAAAGACTTCTCTTTCTTCTGGTAGCAACTTTTTGAAAAAAAAAAAAAAAAAAGTGTGGTTTTTACTTCTGCTATCTTTAGTAGATCGACCACCTTGGATGTTACTGTGCAGTCAGGACCTGCTATCCCAAGGTCCAGTACGGCACTCCAATCCAGCCATGCTAAAACTAGAGGCCTGGTATCTGGAATAGACGTCCTGAAATCCAAGGGTCTATTGGCCAGAGTGATTGAAACTCTGTTACAAAGTCGCAAACCAAATACCAGTGCAATTTACCTGAAACTCTGGAAGAAATTTAATTTCTTGCTAATAGAAAATGGCAAAAGAGAATACAATTCTCCAACAATATTGGAGTTTCTACAAGAGGCATTGACAAGTTATCTTTAAGCACGCTTAAAGTACAAATTGCTGCCCTAACTGTCTATATACAGCACTCCTTACAGTAGGACCCGCTTATTAATTGCAATGCAAAGCAGTTGTTTACCAACGCCCGGCTCCATGCTGTATATTTCCGTCATGGGACCTGTCTATTATGTTGGATGCAGTCATTAGGGATCCTTTTTGAGCCAATTTCAGAGGCATCCTTAAAACTGATTATTTTTAAATATAGTCTTTCTAGTCGCTATGACTTCTGCTCGCAGAGTCAGCGAACTCCTAGCTCTGTCATTCAGAGAACCATATGCAAATACTAGAGGATAGAATTATATTAAAAGACTGACCAGTCATTTATCCCTAAAGTTACTGTTTTCTTTAAAGAATCAGAACTTCATACTTCCTTGTTTTTGCAATAAACCTGCAAATAGCAAAGAGAAACTACACTAGCTAGACGTCAGAATAGGTCTGCTTCCTATCTGGAAGCGACTAAAAATGTAGAAAATCAGAAGGGAAAGCAGGATTCAAAAGAAACAAGAGCCAGGTGGATAAGGTGGCCATCTTGGAAGGGTACAAAAACTTTACGCTTGGACCCTCCCACAAGGCTTGAAAACACACTCTTCAAGGACATTTGCAACGTCCTGGGCAGAAAGAGCCGGTGCTAACTCGGAGCAGGTATGTAAGGACACCACGTGGTCAAGCATGTCCACGTTCATTCGACACGATCGATTGGACGTCTTAAAGTGATCAAGATCAAACCTTTGGGAGGAAAGTCCTCCAAGCAATAGTCCCACCCTAAACTGGGGGGTGCTTGCTCATCCTCTCAAGGGCTGTCCTGGAAGACGCTTGGGAAAATCAGTTAGTCTTACCGGAAACTCTGTTTCCAGGAGTCTTCCAGGACAGCATGTTCCCACCCTATTTTTTTGAGGTAGGTATATATACATGGATAATATAAGTTGTATGTATGTATGTTAATAACTGTATTTCAGCTCTGTCCTTCGGTTCTTGGATTAAAACTGACCAGATGCCTGAGGGACCGCCTTTTAAAGAGCTGGTGGTGATGTGTTTCCTGTCTGGGGAGGAGCTCCATCTCTCAAGGGCTGTCCTGGAAGACTCCTGGAAACAGAGTTTCCGGTAAGACTAACTCTGATTTTCGTTATGCTAGCTGCTCCTGTCTCTGATTTATATAAAAAAAAAGTTGTTTATCTCTTACAGTGGGGCTCATGTGACTGGCCGACTCCTCCTCTGGACTGACATCAGTGGGGGGGGGGGGGCAACCTGGCCCTGCTCACTGCAGCTGTCAGATGTGGAGTGCAGAGAGCAACTGGTCATGTGAGCCCTGAAAAGAGGTATAATAGGAGAACCTTGCATAACGAGACAGAGGATTATTTAAAGTTAGAATGGGGTTAACATCCACTTCGCACTTTCATGACAGTGAAAGGCAAAAAAGGTTAGATTGGTATGTACACATTTAGCTGGCTTGGTCTTTATGGGGAAACAAAGCTTGCCTTGTTTGACATGGCTGTCCCTACTGCTTAAAAATAAATCTTTGATAAATGATGCGTACAGATCTTGCTGTAGATGATTTACACCATGGGTCTTCAAACTACGGCCCTCCAGTTGTTCAGGAACTACAATTCCCATAATGCCTAGTCATGTCTGTGAATGTCAGTGTGTTACAATGCCTCATGGGATGTGTAGTTCTACAACATCTGGAGGGCCGTAGTCTGAGGATCCCTGATTTACACAATACCTAGCAATACTTTTGAGATGGAGAAAGACACCTTTTTAGTACAAAGTTGCCCAACCCTAGATGTTGTAAAATTAAAAAAAAAATTTTTTGTTTTAATGTGTCTTTTTTTTTTTACAGTTTGGAAACTAGTGTTAAGTGTTCAAATGAATAATTTTTTGAACAGTCCCCACCCACAACTAAATGGGGCTACTGTTTAGAGGCATTTATTGTGGCTACAGGCAGGCCACCAGCACTCAAATTTGTGCATGAGTTTTCACAAGTCGCTTGGGATCAGCACTGTACAAATAAGCAGTAATTTCCTAGACTTCTATGGACTGCCTGTACAACCACACATAGCTGAATCGCTGGGCAGCTAGAATAAAACAAAGGCTAATAAAACAAATTGGGGTCAATTCACAAAGCTTTATTTTCAGATTGCGGGTGTTATTTTAACGATTTTGCACGTTATTGAAGCGAGTTCAATTCACTAAACGATTTAACGCTTTGAAAAATCATCAAATAACGTTTCACTACACAGAACCGATATTTTAAGGTGTGGATCCTTATTTAACGATTCGATCGTTATTTTAAAGAGTCAAATCGTTAAATATGTACAGAAGTGCAATTCACAAAGATTTTTTTGACAGTTATCGATTGTTGATTTAATACCTCCCTCAGAGTGTCGTTATGACATTTCCCAGGAGATATTTTGTTAGAGGAAGCTTTTGGCGATTTTTTTTTTTTTTTGTAGTGAAGTTTTTAGTAGTGTTGGGCAAGATAGAACCATGCTCTATTTGAACTTAAAATTATCCAGAGGCGAAGAAGAACACATTAGAATGTTGTTCAGATTTATAAACGTGTATTCCGTTCACATACTATTTTGGATGACTTTTCTGAAACCCAGGTGATGGCTAAATTCCAATTATAATCTCCCATGATTTATTTTCTGTATGAGGAAATACACATGGCTTTAGAAAAACGCACACTAGAAGTTTTGCACATCACATGCTCAATCTCCATGTGTGTCTTGCTTCTCTTTCTCTTTCTCTTTCTCTTTCTCCTCTTTTCCACATGCAGCTGTTTTCCTCCCCTTCTGCTCCCAGAATGCATCTCTCCAGCATTATTTACCGATCTTAGACGTTATTACGATTTGGGATGTTAAAATAACTCTTGAGTAGTTAGCATAACGATTGGATAAAGAGTCAGTTGAAAACCATAACGACTATGTTGAATAACGATTATTGCTAGCATTAAATAAGGAGTGCTAATTTAACAACTGAAGAAAACCAATAACGTTTCTTTGTGAATTGAATCCATTGTGTGTTAAAGGTAATGTTGGCCAACTTGTAAGATCTCATCACTATGCTTTGAAGACCAGTAATATCTTTAACGTGAGACACTTATTTTTTATTTTTTGGCAGATTTTAAGGAACAGTTGCCATGTATCTATCAAGCTATTGAAGAGTCAGACTTTTTGGCTATTGATGGAGAGTTTTCAGGTTTGTATTAGTCTGAATACATCGTATAAATTGGGGATATTGCTGCATTTTTACATGGGGTGGATGTGAGTAGTTAACGACAATCAGATTAGCAGCCAAATAAGGATAATCAGATTGTTTATACAGGTTGGTAAAAGGTAGGTAGTGTTTTGAGTACCTGAAGGCCCTGCAGGTGCACCTGATGAGATGGTTGAAGATGGGGCCTACTGGTCCTGCAGATGGACTGGTAAGTGCTTCTGTAGATCAGTGGAGTAGTTTTAACAGAAAGGTGTTTTTATTCACAAAACAGCATTACAAGATATGCATTAGTCGACAATCAGATTTGCAGAGAAACGGTAGCAGTTAGAACAAGCAATTTCAGCGTTTGCAGATAGTAAAACAAAAGAACATCAAAAATAGGGGAAATAATAAAAGTAAAATAATCTATCGAGGTGCAAGTTCATGGCTCTCTCACCCCAGCGCCCCCCATCTGTAAACCATCAGGCGCAGACCCAACCGGAGCAGTGGAGTAGTTTAAGTCCCCCCCTGACAAAATTTACCTGTTTAATGTAACTTTCTGGTCAGTTTTTTTTAATATGGGACAACCGTGGCGGTAGAACTCAAGAAGGGCAGTCCAGCACTTTTTTTTTTGGTCCCAGTTACGACACACATTGAGCTATTCTTTTTGTTATTATTATTCAGGATTTATATAGCGCCAACAGTTTGCGCAGCGCTTTACATCAGGGACAACAGTACAGTCACAATACAATTCCATACAGGAGAGATCAGAGGGCCGAGCTTACAATCTAACAGGGAGGGTCGAGTGGAATAAAGGTTAGTTAGCTGTGGGGGATGATCAGATGGACTCAAAATGAAAATACAGTTAGGTGTGGGAAGGATAGGCTTGTCTGAGAGAAGGGTTTTCAGGGATCGTCTAAAAGTTAATGGAGAAGAAGATGGACAGACAGATTGGGGTAAGGAGTTCCATAGGCTTGAAAAGGCTCTGGAAAAGTCCTGGAGACGAGCATGGGAGCAGGTGATGAGAGAGCTAGAGTAGGAGGTCTTGAGAAGAACGAAGAGAACAATTAGGTTGGTATTTAGAGACTAGGTCATTGATGTGGTTGGGGGCAGAGTTGTGGATGGCTTTGTAGGTAATTGTTAGTAGTTTGCATTTAATTTGTTTGGTGAGCAGAAGCCAGTGGATTGACAGAGGAGTAGCAGAGACGGAGCGGTTGGTAAGGTGGATGAGTCTGGCAGCAGCATTCATGATGGTCTGAAGGGGGATAGAGTATGCAGAGGTAAGCCAATGAGGGAGTTGCAGTAATTGAGGCGAGAGATGACCAGGTGACTACAAAACTCTTGTTTTGTATTGTCATTGGTTAGAAAGGGGTGTATTTTGGAGATGTTGCATGAGAACAGATCACTCTGGAAGTTGGCCTGATTTAGCGTATTCTGCCTCTAGCTCCGCACAATAACTGTGCTGCTTCTCATTCTGGCACATTTATTGGGTAACTGGCACATACTATAGTGGTTTGTGCTTATGTCAATACAACTCTCAAATGGGTTCCTTCTGGGTTCACAGGCTTTGTAACCCTCAACAAGCCACGGCCTTGTGCAGGCAGAGAGGGGTGGGAAAAGTATGATGGGGTGGGCCCTCAAATCTCTCTAGTAGGTAGAGGATGCCCACACAGTTCACCCTGCAATGGCTAATCTGTCCCTGCAATAGCTGTGAATTCCTGCCATTATCTGGTATTTTCACTTTTTTCAGGGGCAGTGTTCCCCTTGTTTTGTATCAAGGGAAGAATCTTCTGCAGCCATATCTCAACAGTGTGATCCGTTCTCAGAGGCTCCCTGGCTGGAATGTTTTGAGACCTAAACATGATCCTTAACTTCCATTCCTCTTCTCTTTTTAAATGGTGGCATTTTGGGGCAATTCCTCAGAAAGGTGAAATTTGTGGAAGATATGAAATCCTGTGGATTTACCTTTCTAGGAGGCATCCCATTGTTCAGCTCTGTCTGTCACAGAAGACCCAGGTTGGGTTAATGCTGGATGTGGAATGTGCTATCCTTATGCTTCCGCTAGCGGAAACATCTTCCTGGTGGCCAACTAAAATCTAGTGCATCCTTACAAGAGGTTATATGACCAAGCACCTTCTGTGTGGTGTTATCACTTAAGCACGTCCCCACCGGTACGCATGGAGGAGGCATTCTTTTAAGAAATTGAGACCTCTGGCTGTACCTCTGGCTATTTCATTCTTAACCAGTCCCTGGTTTCCAGGTGGAGGAGGCCTTTCTCTTTAAAAATACTACAACTTGAGGCCCTGTTTAAGGAGTCTTTCTCTCTGGCAGGAGTTGCAGCTGGCGAGTAATACCAAATGCTGTATGACAAAACTGCATGTGCCCGTAAAATGGTAAACTAGAATACCCAATACTCAAATGCTTTTTTCCAGTGCCTCAATTGCACATCAGTTTAGAGCAAACAGGACTAGCAGGTTTCACACTAAGCCGAGTGTAACTGTGAAACTGACAGAGGAGAGAGAAGCTGTCAGAATTGAGCTCGCTGTGGGTGTGGGCAGGACCCGGCAGCTAAATGACACCAGCCAATGATTGGGCTGCTTTAGAAAGGTGGTGGGGCCACATACACTTGGCAGCCTGCCTAGATACCATTCCATTGGCTGGTGTAATATATCTGCTGGGTCCCGCCCACCCCTGACATCAACCTGACAGCTCCTCTCTCTCCTGTTACTTGTCAGTTTCACACAGCGCAGCGCTTGATGCTGCCAGAGCCGCTGAGTGTGGAGAAGGAGCGGCGGTTGGTGTAAAATACCGGCCTAATTTTGATACTAATCGGCCAATGATGATTCATCAAAATGGCCAAATATCGGTCGACCTCTATATGGTACCTAGATGACTTTCTTCTAAGGGAGCAATCGGTTCAAAATCTAGCATCCAGTAGATAGACGGTACAAGCCCTGTCCTTTTGAATCAGGCCTGCATGAAGGAGCTGAGGAAGATGGTAGTCTCCTTGAATGCAATCCTCCTATGCACAGTTCCTCTCCAGAGGGTTGCCTTTTTGGCCATTACCTTGGCTTGCGCACTCTTGGAGTTGACTGAACTTTCCTACAAGGAGCCAATCCTGGTTCTTCACCAGGATAAGGCCTAATTTATACCTATGCATTTTTAGTGCTTTTTGCATTTTGCAGCTTTGCACTACAGTCCATTTAAGATTGTCTCCTATGGAACACGTTCTGTAGTGCAAATTGACAAAATGCAGAAAGCATGAACCATGCATAGGTGTGAATTGGACCTAATGTGGTGTTGAGGCCTTGATTCTACTTGCCTAAGGTTTGCTTTCTTTTTTCCATCTGAATCAGAATATTGTCCTCTTTATGGCCTAATCCCAAGCCTCCTAAATAGACGGGCGCTTTACTTTTTCAATGTGAGTTTGACGTCAACATTTTCATTTTGACAGTCTGGTTCCCTCTTGTGTCTAAGGGTTTTTTTTGTGTCTAAGGGTCAGGCTGATTTATGATTCATTTAATCTAGATGGATTTGCCGACTCATTTCTCAAGCCTTATGGTATCAAGGTTCTCACTTTGCCAGCTAAGGCCCATTCCACCAAGTGTTAGGGCTTTCTGGACTATTTGGCATCAAAGTTGTAGGGCTGCCACCTGTTATTTTTACACATTTACAAAGTTCTACCAGGTTTTTTTTTTTTGTGTCTGTAATTGCCATTTGTGGGTGAAGGGTCTTTGCAGGCAGCTTTGTAGTGACGTCCCCCCCCCCCCCCCGGTTCAGTTTCTAGGTTTGGGGTTTGTTTTAGCCTTGTTCAATCAATTGAACAAGGCTAAACGCCCCAAACCTAGAAACCGAACCGGGGGAACGTTGCTACAAAGCTGCCTGCGAAGACCCTTCACCCACAAATGGCAATTGCAGAGACAATGGTATATGACGAAAGCACTCAAGCGGTGTGTGGGACGTTTTGTTACACATACATAACAAAAATTACAGGGGCAAAACGAGAGATGGCAAACTAAAATACTTTTAAACCGAACTGTAAAAGTATACGCACATATTAACGTGCTGTCCTGGCACTCGCATTAAAAATGCTTGCATGCGTAACGGAGCAATTTCCATCGATCCCTTTGATTGAGAGCCAGCTCCTCCACAGGATGAGTCGTGTCATGCCACGCAGGGCTACAGACATTGACAGAGGAGCCAGGTCTAAATTGAAGGGAATCGGTGGAGACTGCTGTTACAGGTGTAAGCCTTTTAAATATAAGTGATCAATCTGGGATGTCCCGAAGCAGCAATTGCTCCACCCCTCAGATTTACTGCTTTGGGACATCCCAGATTAAGCACTTGTATTTAAAATCGGCAAACCAATAGCACAAGTAAAATTGCATATCTGAGGGGCTTTAATGTACATCTGTACTCCAGGTACTCGTATTGCATTGTGCATTTTACAGAAAATTACAGTAGCTAAAGGGAAAGGTAATTTTCAAGAACTTTCAATTACAATATGACTTGTGTTGCCATTGTATACGATTTCTATTTTGCTATATTTTTTATTTTTTTAGGAATAAGCGATGGTCCATCTGTTAGCACCTTAACAAATGGCTTTGACACACCAGAAGAAAGGTACCAGAAACTGAAGAAGGTTAGTTTGGTGCAGTTGGAAATTTTTTAACCTTGAAAATATTTATGTAGTGGTAACCAAGTGCGTTACTTTAACACATTTGTACTATTCATATCTACATCACATGTTTTAGGATTGCTTTAGTTACTGTTTCTAAGAAAGTGAGCATTGGGTTGCAGTAGACGCACTTGGGGATTAATTGGCAACAAGCATAGGGTTTTAGTCTTGTTGCTAAAGACCTCAGATCAAGGGTGAATACAAAGAAATGGATGAAAACGAGGTGCTATCCTGATGGAGGGAAAGAAAATGTTTCCTCCTTTTTAGTTTAAAGGGCTTGTAAAGTCGGAAAGGCTTTTTTATTTTTGTATCTTCATGCATTCTATTCATGAAAATAAAGCCTTCTGTGTGCAGCAGCCTCCCTGATACTTACCTGAGCCCCACCTCTGTTCATCAATGTTCACATATGTGGAGGGTGCCTCGAATTTTTAACCAGAACTATATGTTAAATGGTAACCATTTGAGCACAGTGTGTGTGCTTTTGGCATGTCTGGCTTGCGTTTTGATAATGCAGTAAGCTTCTAGAATCTAAGGGTTCATACACGTGAACCTTTAAGCCCATGTTTCGATTGGGCTCATTTGACATGCGAATTGATATGTCTAATCGCATGCCAAATTGGCGGCTATTGCCAGCAATGGCACTTGCCGAATTGGTGCGGCACCAACTTTGCGGAACTGCGCCAATTCCCAAAAGTATTTCCTGTACTACTTTTGGCGACTTCGGAAGCGATTTCTGAATAGACATTTGTGCATGAGCCTGCGCAGATGTCTGTCAAATTGCCCCGAAGTCTGACTGCAATTTTGCGAGTTCAGCTGAACTTGACATAAGTGTGAACCTGGGCTAATGGGCATTTTCTATGCTTGGCATAATTACCTAGCACTTTCTTATACCCAGGGAGCATTACATACAGTCTGCTATACATTTGAATGGCTGCATGCAGATCAGAAAATGCATCGAATGTGCATGGGCGGGTAAATGCTACGGCAAACCAACTTTTTTGCTTTTTTTTTTTTTAACCTGCCACTCACTTGTTGGGCAGGCTGCACAGGGCACGTGCTGTTCCCTGGGCATGGGAAAGCACCAGGTAACTATGCTAGGCATATAAAATGCTTGGTAAAGGCCTGTGTGCAACCCTTTAGTTAATTTGTAGACAGATATGCCAAGCTGTCTATCAAACTCTGCTGTGGAAAATGTTTGCTTCTGCTCTACAATGTTCATACATCGGGCATAATTGAATCGATATCTTTTGCAGCAGTATGTTGGCATTTGGTTCTCAGTTCAAGCATTTGCTTCCACCCCAGAAAGATTCTTAATGCTTATATTCTAAAGTAATTGCCCTGAAAATGGAGAAATTGAGTTGGCCTTTAACTCCTTTTCTGTCCCTCATCTAAGACTTTCCTTTTTGACGGTCTCCATTTTGTATGTGAATAATTGGTCAAATATTTTTTTTTGGGGTATTATGCAAGGAAAGGTATTAAAGAGGCGGAGGAAAACTGATTTCCAAGTAGCTGTCCTAAGATTTCTGGAAAGACCCACTCACAATGTCCTTTGATAACTGAAGGAATATATATTTTTGTGTTTTCCTGCAGCACTCTATGGACTTCCTGCTGTTTCAGTTTGGACTATGCACGTTTAAATACGAGAAGGCGCAATCAAAGTATGGTATTGCTACTTGACTCTTAACCTGTTATTATACTGTATATGCTGTTCTCCAACTTTTTTTTTAATTTTTTTTAGATACATTATCAAATCCTTTAATTTTTACGTTTTCCCGAAGCCATTCAACAGAAATTCTCCAGACAAGAAGTTTGTTTGTCAGGTATAGATGTTTTTCTTTTACAAATGACCAGACTGCATACTACATTTGACTTCACACACGACTTTCTTCCCTATCATTTTATACTGTTAAGCCCTGTTTTGTGTGTTTATTTATTTATGTTTTTTAAAACCTTGGCTTTAGCTGTTTTGAAAACTGCTTACTTTTAAGCAAATGAGATTGGAATAATTCATTTTTTTTTTTTTTTTTTTTTTTAGATGCTTGGCTGATAATGCCAGTGTCAAATGAGTGTTACTCATTTGACTACATTTTCACTTGTGCGAATAGAAGTGGCAGGAATCTGCTGAATCCTACTGCTGTTTATGGCACCTGTAAGAGGCTAGCTGTGACTGCTGAGCCCAAGCACAAGGTTGCCAGCAGCCACAGCTATTTGTGGCTGTCACATCCAGTTATTTTTGTAGCTTAATTTTTACCACGTTGAGTTCTAGGAAACCTGGTGTTAATTGGCTAAAGGCACTTGCATGCTTAAATGTGAAAGGCCTGCCTGAAAGTTGACCTGTACCATATATTTCTATGGATTTATCTGCTGAGAGCTATATGCCACATAAGCCCAGGTTTATGCTGACCGCAAGAATGAAATCGTGCCAAATTCAGCTGAACTTGCACAATTTCATTTCATGCATGTTGGTCCTGACTTTGTGGGTTGATGCACAGGTGTCAATGAAAATCGTACCCTGAATTCTCCAAAAGTAGTACAGAAAATACTTTTGGAAATTGGTGCATTGCACCAATTCGGGCGGTGCCATTGCCGCTGGTTTGGCATGTCAAATCGCCTACCAAATGGCATCAATGCGAACTAGGGCTAAGGGTACTATATCTGACCCCCACCTCATTACTATGCATAAGGGCAGCTAAACCAAATGTGATTTGGTCACTTTAAAATAGAGCTGCTATCGGGGATCAAGTCCAGGCACATGTCTGCAGCAGCTTTAATAGCTTCTTGCAGTTCTGAGTCAGGCCATTCTGGATGGGTATAGTTTGTTAGACAGTTTATACTGAAATAATAAAATGGTGTTGTATTTATAAAAATATGCAAATCTTTATTTTGGGAGATTAACATTTTTCCACCAATACCAACAAGAAATTCAAGTTGGTTTTATCCATGCTATTTTGGTTTCAATGGTGTTTATTAAAGAATTTAAGTAAGAAGTATACAAAGTTTTATGCATTACATTCACAAGATTTGTTTAACAATATAACATTAGGCCTGCAGGAGCTATCCATGCTATTTTGAAGACCAGTGACACAAATGATATGCTAAAAATATATTCACTAAAAATATACAGTGCAAATTAATATCTGGTATATTTTGTGATGCAAATAAATGGATATACTTCTACATATCAAAGATAAATGGTGAAAGATATTACATTATCCCTTATTTCTCTTATTCTCTAGTACATACTATCACATTTCTATTCTTGAATGATAACTGGGTACATTTTATACTTCACTTGTGAATAGCTTTTGTGACTCCACGGACTTGTGTAAACAAATTTTGTTTACCTTAAGTACTATGATGTGATCTCTTCTCAAAACAAACAAACTTTATTCTTAGTGCCGGTTCACACAGGGGCAACACGACTTTTAGCGCGACTATGGGAGGCAACTTGAACACGACTAAAGTGAAAACACAATGCAACCCACAACACCACCTGAAGTCGTCTCCAGGAGGGGAACTTCACGCCAAATTTTAAATAAAAAAACAGCATGGGTTCCCCCTCTAGAGCATACCAGTCCCTTAGGTCTGGTATGGATTTTAAGGGGAAGCCCCTACGCCGAAAAAAGTGTGGGTTCCCCCCAAATCCATACCAGACCCTTATGCGAGCACGCCGCCTGGTCAGGAAAGGGGGTGGGGACAGGCGAGCGCCCCCCTCCTGAGCCATACCAGGTGGAATGCCCTCAACATGGAGGGGGGGTGGTACAGGGCACCCCCCCCCACCCCAAAGCACCTTGTCCCCATGTTGATGGTGACAAGGGCCTCTTTCCGACAACCTTGGCCGTTCGTTGGTTGTCGGGGTCTGCGGGCAGGGGGCTTATCGGAATCTGGGAGTACCCCGACCCATTCACCTGGTAGTAGAAAAATGTCAATAAAAATACACTACACAGGTTTTTTTAAGTAGTTTATTAGGGGGTCTTCTTCCGACTTCTCCCTTCTGCCGGGCACCACCGCTGTCTTTCCGCTCTTTTACCAGCGGCGGCCCGGTCTTCTGCTGTCTTCCGACTTCGAGGGGGGGGGGGGTCGTCTTCCGACTTCTCCACTCTTTTCCCGCTCTCCGGTTCTTTTTCTCTTCTGCCGGGCACCACCGCTGTAGTCTTTCAGCTCTTTTACCAGCAGGGGCCCAGTCTTCTGCGTCGCCTTTTTCTCTTCTCCTCTTCGATGTTGACTCAATGCTTCCTCCCGCTGTAAGGCCGGGTGTGCAGCGATTTTATATAGGCCTCTTATGACGTCAAGCCCACCATGCAGGTCTTGTGAGCAGCAACACCATGCCACGGCTCCAATCATGTCACTGTACATTCATACACCATTCACACGGACCTGGGGATCACTTCTCCACCACAAATGAGGCATGTCGGCAGGAATTTCACCCCCACATTCCAAAATCATTCACAAACAGAACCCAAAAAAAAACAATTGACCAGCAAAAATCTAATTTAAAAAAAAATACCAACACGTCACAAAGAAACGCTAATAAACAACAGAACAAAAGCACCTTGCTGTATAGGGAGGGATACAAAGGGATGTACTTTTGCAAAGGAAGTGCGTTTGTGTCTGTCTATTTATGCTGTCTGCGTAGTTCACCAAGTTGTCCAGGTCCACTTCCAATTTCACTGATTGTGCCGTTCCCGAGTTGTGAGCATGCGCACAGAGGTGCTGACCATGGTCTGCTTCATGTGCCCATGCGCCAGCCGGCCGGCCCTTCATTTGCATGGGGTCACGGCTCATTTCAATGTAACACGCCCACGTCCTTCCCAATTTGAATTACTCCGCCTTACGCCTCTGAAATTACGTTGCACAGGCGCTAATTTCTGCGCAAATCAAACGAGAATACGGTGATTGCGCCGCTACATTGCGGCAGTCTAACGTAAAGGAGGTGTGCTACGCCGGTCAAAAAATGCGCCGATGTACGTGAATCTGGCCCTTTATTTTTTTTCATAACCATGTTTTTCTTTCAAATGTGTTAGTGTATCCATTCGTTATTCATAACTCATCACACACACAATATTATAATATAATTATGTGTGTGACGAGTTAGTGTATCTATTAGTTATTCATAACACATTTGAAAGAAAAACATTGTTTTGAAAAATATACAGAAATTCTTTTAACCCCAAATGTTCTGACAAGTTCAACATGTTCTGTTTCTACCCCAGTCCTTCTGGCCTGTAACTTGATGGTCTCCCTCAGTAGACAGTAGGAATATGTGGGAGGGGTTAGGAAGCCTGGTGAATGGCAGCTTCAGCATGAGCACTGCATTTTAAGAACCGTAAGCAGTTCCCCATATACTTGAAATAGCTGGTATTTTGCTTCTCTTCCAAATCGGTGGAGTAGTGGCGTGTCCTAGCAAGAGAACCTGTCCCTTTTCCCATTGAAGAGCAGTTTCTGCTGGCACCTAGCTTGGCAGCTTTTATTTTTAGTTCCTTTACATGTTTGCTAGCGTGACCATTTTTTTTTTAAATGATTTCTGCGTAAATATAAAAAAAAATTTAATTTTTGATAAAAGTATGGGTATTTTGTTTTCCATTTTAGAGCTCAAGTATAGACTTTCTGGCCAACCAGGGTTTTGATTTTAATAAAGTGTTTCGTAAAGGTAAGTTACCAGTTTGTTTGCCATTCAATGTTTTAAAGCCCTTCTGTACACTGACAGATAATGACTGTTCATCTTTGTAGGGATTCCATATTTAAATCAGGAGGAGGAGCGTCTACTCAGAGAACAGTATGAGGAGAGACGCTCACAAGCAAATGGTGCAAGCGCATTAACCTACATCTCTCCCAATGCACCGAAGACTCCCGTCTCCATTCCAGATGAGCAGAAAGGTTTTGTTGATAAAACAGTGTAGGTACATATTTTATTTAGTACTTGTCACTTACAAGACTGTACCTTTTGACTGTAACCATCTAAGATTTTTATCGAACTTGGCTAACCAGTAACAAACATTTGGCTCACCCAAACTTTTTTTTTTTTATTCCTTTTTAGGAGGGTTTTATTGTGTAGGTATAATTTAGTGTAGGTATAAAACCATATAACACTGTTCAATGACAGAATCCCATATTTGAGAAGGCATCATATAAATCCGTTGTGCCCACCCCCCCCTCCCCCACAAATAAAGATCCTTTTTAGTGGCATTTGATCACTGCTGCGTTATTTTGTATGCCAGCACCAAAAATCACTGACCATTTAAAGAAAATAAAAGATTCTGCTGTATACTTTTGGTACTAAAAAAAATCCCAGTAAGCATATATACAATTTGTACAAAAGTAATAGCATCTATGGGATAATTTTTCTAGTAATGGCGGCGACTTTGCTATTGCTGTCGACTTTTTATTTTTTTGGGGACTAATGACACTAATACTGTGATCAATGCTAAAAAAATATGCATTAGTAATGACTAGGGTTGTCCCGATACCACTTTTTTAGGACCGAGTACAAGTACCGATACTTTTTTTTTTCAAGTAGTCGCCGATACCGAATACCGATACTTTTTTTTAAATGTGTCCCCCACAAATGCAGCCGTGTCCCCCACAAAAGCAGCCATGTCCCCCCCCAGCCATGTCCCCCATACCTAGCCACTGAAAGCCGCCGCCGCCGCACGGGGAACATCACAGCATTCATTTGAATATCTGTTTTGCCCGCGTGTATAGACACTCCCCCTTGCTCGGGATTGGACAGATCACGATCACCCATCCAAACCCGAGCAAGGGGGAGTGTCTATACGCAGCGGGAACACTACAGCTATTCAAATGAAAGCTGTGATGTTCCCGCACGCTGTTTAACCCATGCGGTGGCGGGTTTCGATGCGGGGGGGGGGGGGGGGGGGGGGGGAGTATTCTATTTAGGCTTTGGGGGTATTTGCGGGAGTACAAGTACTCCCGCAAATACTCTGTATTGGTCCCGATACCGATAATGGTATCGGGACAACCCTAGTAATGACATTGGCTGGAAAAAGGGTAACCTCAGGGGTGATCAAAGGATTTTAACTGTGCTTAGTCAGTGTTTTTACTATACTGTGTGAGGAGCTTATACTAGGGGAAGGGATGGATGATCGTCAGGTGCTGAAGGTCTTCAAGTACCCTTCACCCACTGATCAGCTTCTGCTGTGTTAAAAACTGCGGTAGTGAACCCCTGGTGGTGTGCATGTGCACTCACTACCCAGAAATGTCTGTAAAAACCCCTGCAGATTTTGTAAGTTTACCTACTTGCAAAGAAATGAAAGGTCTATAATTTTTATGATGGGTGTAGTTTAAATGATATGCAGAATATCAACCAAAAATCCAGAAAAAAACATCCTATAAATTATGTTGCAGTTCAGTGAAAAAAATAAGCATTTGTTCCCCAATCAAAACATGACTTTGTAGAGAAACAAACCCTTGTTGGCAAGCAAGGTGGTAAGGAATTTCTTGTAGTTGATGATGTTTGTACACATCCCAGGAGGGTTTTTGATTCACTCCTATTTACAGATCCTTTCTAATTTCTTATGATTTATTGGCAACTTAGTTTTCAGCTCCCTTCATAATTTCTCTGTAGGCTTAAGGTTTGGAGACTGGCTAGGCCAATTTGTGACCTTAATGTGCTTCTTCTTGACCAATTCCTTTGTTGACCGTATGTTTTGGGTCATTATCATACTGGAAGATCCATCCACGACCCATCTTCAGTGTTCTAGCTGAGGGAAGAAGGTTCTCATCCAAGATTTACAATACATAGCCCCATCCTATGGCCCCCCCAATGGGGCAAAGTCGGCTTGTAACTTGAGCAGAGAATAGCCCCAAAGCATCACGTTTTCACCTCCGTGCTGGACTGCAGGGTTGGTGTTCCCTAGTCTGCATTTTTCTTCCCGACATCGTGAGTCGAGTCAAAGACCTTTATTTTTGGTCTCATCTGACCACAGCTTTTTCTCATAATCCTCCTCTGAATCATTTTAGATGTTCATTGGCATGACTGTATATGGATTGTCAGTGGTTTTTTTTTGATTTACATTTTATTTTTTTAATATTTATTTTTCATTTTTTTTAATCAGTCCTGTTGGGGGCTTTGGTGAGATATCAGGGGTCTTAACAGACCTCTGACATCTCCCCTTTAAGACCGAGAAAGGGACTAAGGACACAGATTCCCCAGTCCCTTTCTCAGCAGCCTCAGCTGAAATGAATGGAGAGAAGCTCCTCTCCATTCATAAACTGAAGCATCGTAAACGCGCACATTCGGAAAAGGTAGGAGTCGGGTTTAGCATGGGGGGGGGGGGCAAGATGGCACGATGAAGACTAATAACTCCCCCCACCCGATACCTGGGCAGTCAGGTATCGGACCATTTCCCCCCCGAGTACAAGTACTTGGAAAAAATGTTCGGTATCGAGACATCCCTAGTTGGCACCATGTATTGTAAAATCTTGGCTAAGCACCTTCTCCTCTCAGCAAAAACACTGAAGATGGGTCATGGATAGTTCTTTCAGCTTGACAATGACCCAAAACATACCACCAAGGCAACAAAGGAGTGGCTCAAGAAGAAGCACATTAAGGTCATGGGTGGCCTAGCCAGTCTCCAGACCTTAATTCTATAGAAAATGTATGGAGAGGAGCATAAACTTAAAGTTGCCAAGAGACCACAAACAAACGTTGAGGATTTAGAGAAGATCGGTGAAAGTGGCCTAAAATTCCTCCTGAGATGTGTGCAAACCTGGTCGCTAACTATCTCTGTGCTTGTTAATGAGGTTTAGCAACCAAGTACGAAGTCATGTTTTGCTTAGGGGTTAATTATTGTACTCGCTGAACTACAATGTAACTACATTGCTCAACTGTAAATACACAGTAATGTGAGGCTTTCTTCCAGGTGTGGAGCGAGCCTCTTGAGGGGGAGGGGGCATGTAGGAGAGTCAGGACGATCTCTACTTTGCAGATAAAGGAGCTGTGTGTTAGTGGGCATCCTGACACTCCTGCTCGCCCCCTCCCCCTCGAGAGGCTCTCTCCACATCAGGGAGAAAGCCTTGCATTACTGTGTGGAGTTAGACAGAAGAACAGGAAGGGAGGATTTTCTCAGAAGAAATAAGGACATTTAAAAGCAAAATTTAAGGATGAGGTGGGTGAAGGAGGACTACACTACGGTAAAGGCAGCTATTTAGGGAAAACAATTTATCAACAGTGGGTATAACCAGCTTGCTTCACTATATATAAAAATAGATTTTACTGTTGTGGGTTTAAGAACACTATGGGGCTTATTTACTAAAGAAAAATCTACTTTGCACTAAAAGTGCACTGTGCACTTGAAATTGCACTGAAAGTGCACTTGGAAGTGCAGTCGCTGTAGATCAGCAGTTCAGATATACCCCTCAGATTTACAGCGACTGTGTTTCCTAGTGCAATTTCGTAAATAACCCCTGTATTCTTTCAAAGCTTACTGTGAAGGTATAGCTGCCATAGATTATAATAGATATATAATGGGCCTTGTTCAAAATGTGTATTTTTTTTTTTTTTTTTTGTAGAGAGCGTGTGGAAGCTTTTTTTAAAGATGAAGAGCAGAAAATTCTAGAATTGGAACCATGTACAAGGTTTGTTTTTATCCTATAGAATTATCTGCATGCAAATTTTCACGGTTATAAAACACAACGGGAAAAAGAACTGCGCTAAAGGATTGCCAGTCGGCTGCAACATCATGTGAGATAACACAAAACAGAAATTATAATAAAGGGTCACGCTCAAATATTAAATATAAAAGTCATCGCAACCAATTGCATTTAAGTGAATAAATGGTCACAAATGTCCAATGGGTATATATTAACTAAAAAAATGTATTAATAATGAAAATTTAAATGCATGTAAAGTATGAAGTATATAATATCTATGCATCAATATTGCGTGAACCAATAATCAGTAATAAATACATAAAACACCAATCCTGTGAAGGCAATAAAACCTGTGCAAAAGATTCAAATAATTGATATCAACATAAATCTTCCAGTGAAAGATCCTGAAATTAAGTCCCATGCAAAACAAAGTGTATATACTTGTATCGTCAAACAGTCAAAATAATGAAATTCGTCTGAATAGAAATCCCAAGGAAAAACAGTTCTTTGCAGATAGGTACTCCAAGATGAACCCGGGTAAAGAGTGATGGGTGCACACATCCAAATTCTTGACTCAACAAACCACCACA
Organism: Rana kukunoris; assembly: GCA_029574335.1. Classification (NCBI taxonomy): domain Eukaryota; kingdom Metazoa; phylum Chordata; class Amphibia; order Anura; family Ranidae; genus Rana; species Rana kukunoris. Next base: position 64,210,849 of record CM056054.1, read on the forward strand.
AATCCTCCACCAGATGGGGCTATGCTCTTACCAGCTAATAGATGAGCCTGTTAAACCCAGCCAGGGCCTCTTCTCCCGATTTTAGGCAAAGGTCCTCACCACTCCCCTGGAAAGGCTGGATATATGGGGTCACTGCTGAACGATGTATTCCCCACCGACTGGATGATGGCTCAAAGGTGGCGATGTTTCTCAGAAAAGATAAATCAACATACAGGGTACCATAGGTAAAACCTGATAAGTAGGTTTATTGCCTTAAGTGTGCCGAAGGCACAATTAATACAAATAAAAATATTACTTGTAAACTTGTTACTTGTAAACCAACTGGAATAGGCTAAAAATGTGATCCCCTAATAGGGGAACTGAAATTATTAAGCGCTAACAGTTTGCGCAGCGCTTTACAACATCAGGGAAGCCAGTACAGTTACAATACAATTTATGAGGGATAAGAGTGCCCTGCTCGTTGAAGCTTACAATCTAGAAGGGAGGGTCAAGTGGGACAAAGTAGCTGTTGGGGATGATCAGATGGACAAAATGAAAATAGTTGTTAGGTGTGGGTAGGATAAGCTTTTCTGAAGAGGGTTTTCATGGATCCTCTAAAAGCTAAGAGAAGGAGATAGACTGACAGATTGGGGTAAGGAGATCCATAGGCTTGGAGAGGCGCTGGAAAAATCCTGGAGAAGAGCAGGTGATGAGAGCTAGAGAGGAGGAGGAGGTCTTGAGAAGAACAAAAAACGCTTAGGTTGGTATTTAGAGACTAGGTCAGTGATGTAGCTGGGGGCAGAGTTGTGGATGGATTTGTAGGTAGTTGGTATACTCAAACTAGAGTAAAAGGCTGGTCTCTCAATGGGAATACTTTACATGTTTCAGTAACGGCTGTCAAAGATTTTAACTTTATTTTACATCTCCTGGACAGAAAATGAGTATTAACTTCACTTGTGAGGTGGACATGGGCTATAAGAACGAATTTTCAGCTATTCCCCCCCCCCCCCCCCCCCCAATCCAAAAGCATTTTGGCCACATTTTTAATTTTAAGCTCCTGTTGCAGATTGTTCAGAAGCACCATTCTGATTTTGTTTTTTGGCAATAAAACAGACTTTGGGTCTAGCCTGGTTGGCATAGTGCAAATACAGCAACAACGCTGGTATGCAGATGTGTAGTTTTATAAAAAGCCAACATTAGCATATCAAATAACAAAATGTCCTAAATAACTTAGTTTTGACTTCCACTTGAACGGAGTCCTAGTTCACACTGATGCAGCTTTGAAATCTTCCTACTTCATTGCGATTTCTAAGCCATAGATCAGTGTGGCTTGCATTGCTGATTTGATCGTGGCTTGTGATTTTCATTAAACAAGTCTATGCCAGAAGATTGGTTAACGCAGTAATTTCCCCAATCAAAAAATGTTAAGCTGCTAACACTCAGTCACTGTAATATGGGGAAACAGTGTAGCGCTAAAAACCTTCAAAAATACAACCTAATATACAGTGCATAGAAGATAAAATGGCCCTATTGTATTCAGAAAAAATGTAAATGTATAACAGGGTTTGAAAAATTTGCTTGGAATCTAGGAGCCAGCTAAAAAAAGTTGTGCGCCAGATAGGCACCCCGTCGCAGAAGCTAACGCATACGTGAGTAGCGCATGTATAAGAAAGCGGTGTTCAAATCGCACATGTGAGGTATTGCCGCAATTGGTAGAGCAAGAAAAATAATTCTAGTCAAATGGCATGACGGGTCGCCCCAGTGTGGACATGTGCTGTGGACATGTGCTAAACACTCTCAGCCACGTTCTAAGCCTAATCGATCTAGCCCTGTAAAGCCAAAATCGCTATGCTTACTGGATCGGCTGTAGAACAGGCAAGTATATTGTGTGGGTGTCTTTAACTTGTGCATTTTAGACTTTTTGTGTGAAGTGATTACATGTTTTGATTGAGCACTAAGATTTGTAATCCTTTTTCTTTTGCAATTTAGCTATCAAAGGAAGCTTATCTACCAGACGCTGAATTGGAAGTAAGCTATAGTTCTGTGTTTTTGTCTGTGTGAGCCTAGTAATGTAGCAGCATACAAATTAAACATGTTTATGATCTCCTACCAGGTACTAAAAATTAAAAATAAACTCAATGTGATGACTCAAAGTATAAGTCAACAAATACTAATGTATAATGTAAATGCTGCAATAACTAATGTGCTCACAGTACACGTAGAATGAATAAATGATCAAAAGGGGTCTTGTGCAGTTCCTCTAGTGCTTCGATGTTTAATTAAACAAGCACCTTTTAATAGCAATAAATAGTGAATAATTAATCAATAATAGTTATTGTAACAAGCCCCTGCTCGCTGGGTTCTACTCTCCCGACACTCCTCTGCAGCTATTGAATCAGATTGCAACATCTGATTCGGTCATCCGATGCTCCGAGATTCCAACTACAGCTATGTGCCGTTCGAATCCAGTTGTGATGGCTCAGAAGAAACACCAGGCATGCTGTATGTAGGTTCAAACGGGAATCAACTTTATTGGATGCACACACCCTTATATACATGGCATTTTGAACACCCTGCCCAAACAACCACCTTCCTATTGGTCACTTGTAAAGTACACTCTAGTCCTCACTTGGGTTTTCTTGGCCATGCAAATGAGGACTTGAAACGGGGTTAGCAGGAATTGGTTCAATAGCTTGAATAGGAAGACTGTGATGTGTAATGACACAGAAGTCCCAGGAGATAATTAACCACTTCAGACCCGCACTATTGACATAATACGTCAACAGCGTGGATCTGAGGCGCCAACTAGACGTTTTTAGACGTGATTTTTGTGCATTACCCGCGCGCGCGCCACTGGGTGGCGTGCAGTGGGTAAACACTGTCCTGCTGCATCGCTGGGGATCCGATGCATGTACCTGGTGGCCACTATGTCCGTCGGGTACATGCGATCGGCAGGGAAAACGAGCAGATGACAGCAGGGACGTGGAGCTCTGTGTGTAAACGCAGAGCTCCAAGTGCTGTCAGCGGAGAGGAGACCGATCTGTGTCCCTTGTACATAGGGACACAGCATCGGTCACCCCCCTCCCCCCACACAGAACACACCCAGGATACACATTTAACCCCTTCCTCACCCCCTAGTGTTAACCCCTTCCCTGCCAGTCACATTTATACAGTAATTAGTGCGTTTTTATAGCACTGATTGCTGTATAAATGTGAATGGTCCCAAAATATCGCAGTTGCAATAAAAATCGCAGATCGCCGCCATTACTAGTAAAAAATTAAAAAAATCATTCTGTTCCCCATTTTGTAGGCGCTATAACTTTTGCGCAAACCAGTCGCTTATTGCGATTTTTTTTTTTTTTTTTTTTTTTTTTTTTTACAAAAATATGTCAAAATACGTATCGGCCTTAACTGTGAAAAAAAATTATTAAAAATAAAATAAAAAATTGGGATATTTATTATAGCAACCAGATAAAAAAAAATATATATTTTTTTTTTTAAATTGTCGCTCTTTTTTTGTTTATAGCGCAAAAAATAACCGCAGGGGTGATCAAATACCACCAAAATAAACCTATTTGTGGGGAAAAAAGGACGTAAATTTTGTTTGGGAGCCACGTGTCAGTTAAAGCGTTGCAGTGCCAGAAGCTGAAATTTCGCCTGGGAACGAAGGGGGTTTATGTGCCCAGTAAGCAAGTGTTTACTGTACATAAACAATGCCTTCCTTCCAGACCGTGAAGCTGTCTGGAGGAGGTTGGCTTTCAGACAGGGAGAAGAACCCCCCTCCACTGTGTAATCGAATCAAAGGAGAAATACGTCAGATGGTCACCTTTATGACCGTCGGAGGATCCGGGCGCGATGTGATGACGTCATGCCCAGGTCCCGTAAGTAAACAAAGCCTTGATTGTGGCTACTAAGCAACAATATTCATGAGATCGGTAAAAAAAAATTCACCAATCTCATGGTTTCCAGCCTGGAGGAGAGATGTGGGGTCTTATTGACCCTGCATCTCTCCATAAAGAGGACCTGTCGCACACATTTCCTATTACAAAGGATGTTTAAATTCCTTGTAATAGGAATAAAAGTGTAAAAAAAATAATAAAAAAAATTAAAACGCCCCTTTCCCCGGTAGCTCACGAGCGGAAGTGAACGCACACGCAAGTCCTGCCGACATATGTAAACGCCGTTTAAACCACATATATGAGGTATCGCCGTGTGTGTTAGAGTTCCAGCAACAATTCTAGCACTATATCTCCTCTGTAAATCTAAACTGGTAACCTGTAAAAAAAATTCAAAGCGTTGCCTATGGAGATTTTTAAGTACCGAAGTTTGGCACCATTCCATGAGTGTGCGCAATTTTAAAGCGTGACATGTTAGGTATCTATTTACTCGGTGTAACATAATCTTTCATATTTTACAAAAAAATTGGGCTAACTTTACCGTTTTTTATTATTTTTTTTATTCATGAAACAATTTTTCCCCCAAAAAAAGTAAAGGCAAGAATTGGTGTGTGTGTATATCTTATCAATAATAATAATATCTTCTCTCCCCATTTGGATACTGCAGAGGGATTAGACTACCTGTTCGTTTTTACTTCCGTCTGCTCCTGTTAACAAGATTCATTGTCTTTGTCCGGTTTACTGTTATTAAAAGTGAAATAAAAAATCACAACTTTTGGTTGCCTCCAGAAAAGTAATAGAAGGGAAATCTCTTTCAATGAGGGCGTTAATTCTAGTGACCTGGGGGTTCCCAAGGGATTGCCTTGCTTCACTTACTGTCCCATAGCTAATGAGGAAGGAAAATCTTTCATCGTCTTACCATTTGTGTGTCTCATTGCAAAGGAAAAAGCTTTTTTATTTTATGCTTCGTACTGATTCTGGCAGGTGTACCAGCTACTTTTTACTTCTGGATATTTCGAGGATTGCCTGTACTGCATATCTGCCTTTGAGAAGCTTTGTATGTTTATGAATGACTGCCTGGGTTCCTCTGGCCAATGTGTGACCTACTCCACCTTGGCCAATCGGAGAGAGCCTTAAGATCATTTTTTTTTTAATTGGCTTATATAAGACAAATGAACAATATCACTATTCTGATATAATTGTAACTGTTCTGTGACACTGCTGTATAAAAGGCAACAGTATTGATAGTTTAGTTATTTTTTTTTTTTTTTTTAAAAGCCAAAACCTTTTATTAAATTGCAGCTTACCAATTCATAGATGTGATGGCTGTATTTTTGTTTAAAATGTTACCTTTTTTTTTCTTATTCACCTGGTGATCTGGCCTGTAAGTCTACCATTTTTTCAACAGCACAAACTGTTAACTGATGTAGCAGAGGGTTGGGACAAACCATTTACCACTGACCAGAGTGCCCATCAGTCAGCAGCTCTCCGCTCCTCCACGCTCACCGAAATGCTGAGCTGTGGAGGGGGTGGGGAGCGCCTGTGGAGGGCTCTTGGCGACTTCTTGAAAGCCTGAGACGGGTATCTGTCCAGGCATCTGTGGAACACAAGGCAAGATGTAATGTCACACCAGGAACAGGTAGGGGGGCATGTTTATTAGCAATTCATTAAAGCTGAGCTCCACCCAAAAAGTTCAGCTTTAAGGACTTGTTTCCCGCTCCTCTTGAACAGTTGGCACCTTTTGAGGGTGGGGGGGGGGGGGGGGGAGGCAGGTACCCACGATCACTGCAGTGGTCGAAAACGCAAGTTCTTTCCCTCCCCCTGCGGTCTTCTGGGACAGGTCCCAGAAGACTGCATCCACCACTCACGATGAGTGACTTGCACATGCGCAGTGGGCACCCATCTGAAGCCACAAGCTTTCAGAGCTGGGTGCCCAAGTGAAGATGCTGGGGACTGAAAGCAACGGGTGAGTACACTGCTGGATCTTGGGACAGATGAGTGGCTGTTGAGTCGACAGCTACAGTTTTGGTTGCTGTTGACTTATTTTTTTTACAGGTGATTGGAACCCCGCTTTGAGGTTTAAACTTTTTTTTGTTTCGTTATGGAACCACTATAATTTGTAGTGTTTCTTTGTAAAAAAGTTTTTGAATCTTTCAGTGCATGAAGTTTAAAGTTTAAAACTTTCATATTTTTGATATTTGCCTTGTTTTTAATAGATATCCACGAGGTACCCATTTGGAAACTGTTGAATCTGAGAAGGTAAATGCCACTTTCAGCATTGCAGGGGATATACTCCCTTCAAAAAAAATAAAGTTTTATACTTTAATAATATAAATGAGTCCCCTAAGGTTCATCTTCTGCCAACTTTCCTTATTTGGGGCGTTTGTTCTTTCACACCACCTGCTGCCTATTGATCCCTCCCTTCTGGGGTCTGGTGACTGGTCCCTGTTTTCTGCACAGATTCCCCACACAGATTTATTATTAATATAATATTACAGTAAGGGGCAGTCAACCTGGTGTTTGTCCATTACAGCAGAACTAAACCCTGCTATCCTTTATAGCTAAGGAAGCTGCCATCCTAGCCATGTGCATGTGTTATGGTTTTGCACATTTGATTAGCTATGATGGCAGCCATTCGATGGCTTGGCAGTTTGGGCGAGAGCTAACATAAGCACACTACAAAATGTGATGGCTATGCTTCACAGCATGCCTTAAATGATTAGTTTGGTTTTTACATTGAGTGCACAGCTAGCTACAGGGGTTGATCAAAAATATGGAAACACTATGATTTGCAGGTGTAAAAGTGACTATTTGTTTTGAACGTGGAAGTGCTATTCTTTTGCTTCTGTGAGGTGCCTAGCATGCAGATTAAAAGCCTTACTTTTGTCATTCACTACGTGCGCTGCTATTAATACGAAGTAACGTCTGAGCTTACGAAGTTTCAAAATGGGTAAATTTTTTGTGCCTCTGACTGAAGTTGCTTCTTGATTTGTGATGTCGCAAAGGTACAGTATCAAAGGTTGAAAGCCTATTTTTTGGGGGGAAAACCTTGTCGCATAAGTGCAGTCGGCATTCTTCAACTAAGGAGACAAAAATACATTGTGCAGGATTGTGACCTAGATTTTTGCACGAGTGGTATTTAATTCCATTACAGTGGGGATCGAAAGTTTGGGCACCCCAGGTAAAAATTTGTATTAATGTGCATAACGAAGCCAAGGAAAGATGGAAAAATCTCCAAGGCATCAAATTACAGATTGGACATTCTTATAATATGTCAAAGTTAGATTTTATTTCCATCATTTACAAAAAATGCCGCCTGCAAAAGTTTGGGCACCCTGCACAATTTATAGCATGCACTGCCTCCTTTGCAAAGCTGAGACCTGCCAGTGTCATGGATTGTTCTCAATCATCGTCTGGGAAAACCAGGTGATGTCAATCTCAAAGGTTTTAAATGCCCAGACTCATCTGACCTTGCCCCAACAATCGGCACCATGGGTTCTTCTAAGCAGTTGTCTAGAAAACTGAAACTGAAAATAGTTGACACTCGCAAAGCTGGAGAAGGCTAGAAGAAGGTAGCAAAGCGTTTTCAGATATCAATATCCTCTGTTCGGAATGTAATTAAGAACTGGCAGTCATCAGGAACAGTGGAAGTTAAAGCGATCTGGAAGACCAAGAAAAATATCACAGAACAGCTCGCAGGATTGTGAGAAAAGTAATTCAAAACCCACTTTTGACTGCATGATCCCTCCAGAAAGATCTGGCAGACACAGGAGTTGTGGTACACTATTCCACTAGAGACTAAAGAGATACTTGTACAAATATGGTCCTCATGGAAGAGTCATCAGAAGAAAACCTCTTCTACGTCCTTACCACAAAAATCAGCGTTTGAACTTTGCAAATGAACATATAGACAAGCCTGATGCATTTTGGAAACAAGTTCTGTGGACCGATGAGGTTAAAATGGAACTTTTTGGCCGGAATGAGCAAAGGTATGTTTGGAGAAGAAAGGGCACAGAATTTAATGAAAAGAACCTCTGCCCAACTGTTAAGCATGGGGGTGGATCAATCATGTTTTGGGGTTGTATTGCAGCCAGTGGCACAGAGAACAATTCACGAGTAGAAGAAAAATGGATTCCATAACATTTCAGCAAATTTTGGATGGTAACTTGATGTCATCTGTGAAAAAGCTTAAGTTAGAGGATGGCTTCTACAAATGGATAATGATCCTAAACACACCTCAAAATCCACCGGGGATTACATCAAGAGGCGTAAACTTAAGGTTTTGATATGGCCTTCACAATCTCCTGACCTCAACATAATTGAAAATCTATGGATAGACTTTAAAAGAGCAGAGCGTGACAGACAGCCCAGAAATCTCAAAACTGGAAGACTTTTTTTGTAAGAAAGAATGGGCAAAGATACCTCAAACAAGAATTGAAAGACTCATGGCTGGCTACAAAAAGCGTTTACAAGCTGTGATACTTGCCAAAGGGGGCAGTACAAGATATTAACTCTGCAGGGTGCCCAAACTTTTGCAGATGCCATTTTGTTGTTTTCTGTAATTTTGAAAGTGTAAATGATGGGAAATTCTAACTTTTTTTGACATAATGTCTAATCTGTCATTTTGATGCATTTTGGAGATTTTTTCCATCTTTCCTTGGCTTAGTTATGCACATAATACAAATTTTTACCTGTCTGTGCCCAACTTTCGATCCCCACTGTATCAATAATCCAAAACCGTATATTGGTGTATTCCTGGGAGATTTCAGGCTTTCTTGGATGCCATAGATGGTCCAGAACCATATTGGGTAACAATTGTCATTCCTATATCATACTTGTTTCCATAATTTTTGTCTAAACCCTGTATGTTCTTTTGCAGTAGTCAACTGGCCACTGCTTCTTGCAAGAGCTGCACCTTTCTCTATGTGTAAATACGGAGATCTAGCACAGATTTGTTTCAGTTTAACCACTTCAGCCCCGGAAGATTTGGTTGCTCAATGACCAGGCCATTTTTTGCGATACGGCACTGTGTAATTTTAACTGACAATTGCGTGGTCGTGCATTTAAAAATGCTCCCCCCCCCCCCCCCCATCCTGCTACCTATCCTGCCCTACCTGTTTAAAAAAGGATGGGTATACTTATTTTTAGTCCATTTACAATGACCCATGTGTCAGAGCAGCTGAAGGAGGTCGCTCTCGCCAATGGTTGGGAGTTCCAGGAGCTGTGATATCGCTCATAGGGCCTCATGTCCCAGCAGCTCTAGTCTTTCCTTTGCCCTGCAGCTGCTACTGACTGTCATGGGGAGGCTGAGCTGTGGCTTGCATGACCAGACTAAATGTAGGCAAGTATAATGTGGCCATGTTCAGTGTGATTGACTACTAACCCATGGACCTTAAACCTTGTAGTACTTGTAGCTGTAGTCACAAACATCAAGTTGCTTGGAGGTGGTCTTTTAGCCTTTACTTTCTGATGTTCTCGGACAACTCTCTCTCCTTTTTTGTTTTCCCCTGGTGTGCAGTGGGGTGCACACAATGATGCCAAACAGCTGAGTGACTGCTTTTCTCCATTTTTAAATGGGCTGGCTGACTAATTACATGATTGATGCCATGTGTTACTAATTAAAAAAAACGCATTTTAGCTTGATATATCACTGTGATCTATTTATCTTTTGACATTCTTTGCAGGTAAATGTTTTTTCTAAAGACCCCAGCAGATTTCGGGTGCAATGCTGGGCTCCTGTAGACTTTTAGGATAGCGAGTTTTGTCTGTGCCTCCAATATGAGCAGGCTGTTGAGAGCAGGAAGAACAATAAACTAGTTAAGTGCTCATCGGTGGTCTCATTTCATAGAGAAATACAAGCCGTCAGCTGTGGTGGATGATGGTACTTGAAGTCTTAATTCCCCGGTATCTGAATAATGCTGCTGTGTGGAGCCCCATGCTTGACATGTTACACCCTAAATTAGGTTGTAAGAAATGTGAACTTGGTCTTAACTTTTTTTTCATGTCGAATATTGCTTCATTTCACTTGGAAATGAAGGTACCAACAAATTTGGTTTGTCTGTACTGTATCTGTAATTTTTTATTTTTTCAGTTTTTTATGCTATTACTACTTTCAGCTTTGTTTTATTGTAATTGTCTTTTATGGATGATAGATAGCCCTAGGGTATCCTAAATTACACATTGTTTCATTGTAGAAGGAAAGATACATTGTTGTTAGCAAAGTTGATGAAGAGGAACGAAGGAAGAAAGAGCAGGAAAAGCAAGCAAAAGAGCAGGTATGTTCCCCTGTATTGCTAAACCTGGCCTGTGATGTGTTCTGGGGGGCTTTTGATATTCACAGCACAATTAAAAAATTTCTTTAAACCTAAAGTTCTTAATGTGTTTTTCTGTTGCAGGAAGAGCTTAATGATGCTGTAGGGTTTTCAAGAATTATTCATGCCATTTCAACCTCTGTAAGTAATTGTGTGAATTTGCTGAATGTGTACTGTAGTCTTTATGCATTTCCCTACTCCTAGCCTTCAACTATTGCGGACAAATAGAATAATTTTGAGTGCAAAAAGTCTCAAAGCATTTGGGTTTCGTGTGTGTGACAAGTTTTCCGTCCCCAATATTGAATACGCTTGCGTATGTATGCACATGCTGCTGGAGATTTCCATTAGATCATTTGCTATCTGGCATGGTTCTACTCAGCCTGCACCCCATAGCACTGGATGTTGTAAGGCTATCCTGGATGTAATGTTTGGATTCTGGGTTCCATGTGGCATGTGGAGAGCCTTCCAGAGTTTGTTCTGGAAAAAGTTGGCTGTGGAGTACTTTCCAGGTCCAGAACTGCAGGCAATGCTGCTGTGCTTGACTGGTTTCTGAAGACCTGCTTGGTAAATAGGCTGGTTGGATTCGGCACCAGGATTGCTGCCAGATTTGCATGTGGCTTTTCTCCCTTATTACTCACTTTCTGCCAGTTCTGCTGTGGCATGGAATGTTATAGGACTGATTGGGATGTCCAGCATGTGCTCTGCCGTAAACCATTGACACAGCATCTATGTGCTTTTGCTCCTGTTGCAAAAAGCAACATAGAACCATCCATTCCTGCTGTCCGCCTACAGTGACTTTGGTCACCTTTGCCCACCCGACCCATGTTCTACCATCTGTCCAGGTTTCCGTCAGTGTGTGGAGTCTTGCATTTCACCCTAAGCCTGTCGCTTGCCTTACCACTTTACGGTTTGCAATATTTTTTTTTTTAAATCTCAAAACAATTTTTATGGAAATAAGAACAATATCCTTTTTACCGGCTTCAGAGCAATACATTTTGTTATACAATCACAAGTCTCCGTTTCACATGGGGTACTGCAGGTGCCATACTTGCATATACAGTGTATGCATCTTTACGATAAATACATTAAACAGCAACGTGACAAAAGTACAGAGAGCTATTCTGGAACCAAAGAGTTCAGTTATAGTTACAGTAAATATAATACCAGTTCCACCCGGGTATATTCATCTATGGTTCCCAGAGTTTGGCAAATTTTGCCATACTGCCCCTATGTTGGTAGATACATTTTTCTAATCTTGGTGTTATCTATTTTCTCTATCCACTCCCTCACTGTAGGGGGTACAGTTGATTTCCAGTGTTGTAAAATTGGCCTCTGGGCCTGAAAGAGGGCCCTGGCTTTCGCCTGCCTGGGTGCCTCCTCAATTTAGTCACCATCTAACAACAAAGGTTTTGGATCTCTTTGTTTTTATTTGAACTTGGAAGACTCGGTTAATAACACCTATGACCTCAGACGACGAGTGTATGACTTGCCCCCGGTGTCATTGGATGTGATTTGACAGCAGCGGGAGCCAGTGGCTGCGCTGCTATCAATCTATACAATCAAAGCCGGGACTCCGTGGAGAGGAGGGCGGGGATATGCCCATGGAAATTTGGGGCTCAGGTAATTAAAATAGGGGGTGTGGGGCTGGGAGGCCAGACAGTGAAGGGTGATTTTTCACCTTAATGCATAGGATGCATTAAAAGGAAAAAACACGTAGGTTTACAACCCCTTTCATGAGAGGGCTCCACTTTCAAAAATGGAACTTAATCACCCTCCTGTGTTTAGTCTTGAGAGTTCAGTGATGCTGGAAGCCATGTTACGATGAAGCCTAAGCATTTTTTGAGTGCTTCTCCATCTTCAACGAGAGGCTTGCCTTTGTACTTGAGTTTAAGATGAAAGGAGAATGACTAACAGTATTTGACTCCCTTTTGCTGTAAAGGACCTGCGTTTTTGCACTAACTTGGCAGATATCTGCAAAAAAATTGTACCTCTATTGCCCAATAGCTGGATCGAAGGCTTTTTGCACAACTTTTTTTATTTATGCTGTAAAAGTTGGGTTTTACAATGTCTCTAGGAGGTCCATCGGGCGCACAACTGTAGGAGCCCTATGGGCCTGGTCCAATTCCAGCTTATGGGGAGGAAGATTTGGTCAAGTGGTTATTGGTGGCTTCCTGAACCCCTGTTGTAGATTCTGGTAGGCCCCTTATGCAGAAGTTGTATCTGCGGGACCTATTTTCCAGACCGCCAATATTTCCCAGAGCTTCATCTAAGCGTGTTTCAAGATAGCATATGCGATCAGTATGCTGCCTTGTTCTGTCTACTGTATCATCCAGCTTATTTTTCTCTTTCAATAGTTTTTATTAGTTTTTCAAGAAAAGGATTAAAGTTCGAACAGGTAGAGCAGCGAACAATCCTCGCTTGCTCTGCAAGTGTAAAGTCGTATGGAAAAAAAAAAAAGGGAAAATGAACAAAACACAATAAAGAACAAAATAAAATAATTCTGGTTAACAAACTAAAAGAATGGTAATAATAATATGGACCCCACTCACAGGATAGGTCCCGAATTGCGGCCCACTGCATAATACAGTGAATGCTGGAGGCCAATCAGCAAACAGTATCAAGACATTGAAATTCCACGGATCTATCTGTATTCAATATTAAAAAGATAAAAATAAATAAAAAAAAACATTTTAATAGGCAACACGGTTCAGATAGTTAGAGTAACTAGGCCATTGAATAGAATTCCGGTTTGAGTAACTTCGCAGCAAGAGAATCTGGGCAGCGTGAAAGCAACAAATAACATACATTCAACGTTTATTTAAGCCATTTGTCCCCAATAGGGGAACCTGTAATTACCAACATAATGGAAGAGGTCCAGGTTAACCAATAGAATAAAAAAAAAAAAAAATAGGGGGGGTAGGGGGGGAATTCAGAAAGTTTGTGAAGGTAAAGCCCTAGGAGTAGAAGAAAGAAGAAAAAGAAGAAGAAGAGGAGAGAGGAGTGTGTCCATCCGGGAATCTCCGATCAATCATCAGAAAAAAAAGGGGGGGGTATCTTTATGTCTCGGGGGGCCTGTAAATAAGTGAGCCAGGGCGACCAAATTTTTTCGAAAAGGGGTTGTTTGTCATTTAAAACGCTCACTATTTTCTCATTCAACATAATTCAATTTAATTTACGTTTCAACAACGTTAAGTCTACAACGGGGCTTTTCCATGCTGATGCTATTTTAGCAGCTAGAAATATATAAAATATCAAAGTCTGCGTATGCCTGGGAATATTGTCCACTGGCTTGTTAAGGAGGGCGACTGAGGCATCTTTGATGTTCACCATTGTGATCGAGAAAATAAGCGCGTGGACCCTGATCCAGAAACGGCGCACCTTGGGACACGTCCACCACACATGGAGTGGCGTGCCCATCTGTCCACAACCCCTGAAGCAGAGGGCCGAGGCACCCAGGAACATTTTGGAGAGGCGTTCTGGTACCAGGTACCATATCCAGCTTATTTTTAATTATGTTTTAGTTCCCAAATCTTTGAATGCCTGCTTCAAATCAGTGCTTTTCTTGCTAGCTTTCTCCAGACTCTACTTTAGCATAGTAGAAAATCTTTCAATCTTGCAAGAATTATAGGTTCCCCAGGGTATGCTTGCTACTGAGCCTGCAGGCTGTTCTGGCTGATGAATATATCTCCCATCTCCCATGTCCCTGTCTATTGATGATCCTAAGGAGAAGGGTGGCTCTCTGCCTGACAGGACACCATCCTAGGGAGTGGAGAGAGCAGTTGGGGTGACATTACAGTCCTTGTTGCCTGCGGAGTGATCGGAGTTCTGATTGGCCTCTGGAGTGCCAGCTTGAGAGGATGCCTTTGCCATATTCCCACAAGCTCAGTGAAAATTGGTCTCGGGAGGCTGCAGCAGAGCCATTTTTGTCTTCCCTTTGTCCATGAACCAGTGGCCTCATATTTGGGTCTTTTGCTGTGTTCTGGGTCCCACAGCTCGGCAGGATGCGGCTGGATTGAGGAGTCGCGTGGCGGAGCTCAATTGGGCTATGTCTGCCATCATCAGCCTCGCGCATGCATTTTAACCTAGAGCAAGTTCAAAGACTTTTTTTAACATTTTTGTGCATACAGACAACTATAGTGATTTTGCATGACTGGTCGATGCAGAGAAGTGCCATATAGTAGCTTGTGTATTTCAAATGTAGAATTTTGATGACTAGCTGGCATAAATCGTTTAAAGTGGTTGTGATGTCATATAATACTATTACTTTTTTTTCTCTTAAGATCTGAAGTACTGTTTTTTTTTTTTAATATATAGAATAATTAATTTTTATTTTTCTCCTAAATACCTTTTTCAGAGCACTGCTTTGGTCACGTAACCTCCCTCCACTCTCCTTCCCTGATCTAAAGGGAGGAGCTGCAATTCCCCTCTGTCAGCCGGTGGGAGGTCATGTGACCAGAACGGTGACGTGAGAGAAGGTATTAAGGAATTATATTTTAATAAAAAAATAAAATGAATGCGCTGTCACTGTACTTTAGATCTCTGACTCAAAATGGCAGAGGGGGGAAACTACACACATTGGGATGAGTCATGTAAGACTGACAATGGTATCGTGGATCAGCAGCCATAGATACTGTGGTCAGTTCACATAGAGGGACACAGAAACAGGCAGGTATATTAGATCAAAGTAAGACCAATTGCACTGCAACAGCACTATGCTATTGATCATGCTTTAAAGGAACCGCTGTATTTATTTTTTTGAGTGAAACTGCTTTTAATAAACCTTGTTCTTGCTTGTCTTTGCAGGGTAAGCTTGTGGTTGGGCACAATATGCTTCTGGATGTTATGCACACAATACACCAATTCTTTTGTCAGTTACCCGATGTAAGTAGGTACCTCCTGGACCTAAATTTTTTATTTATTGTTTCCAAATGACAAAATTAGACCTATTGAATTAAAAGCATAGATTTCCATAGAAAAAAGTACAGGTCCAGCTAAATCTTGCATACAGTGTCTCCTGTCATGCATATACTGCTGCCGTGGTGTCAATTAGAGACCTTGCCCTTTCTGCCCATGATGCTGTTGGAATTTTGTAGCCTCATATAGATTTCCTGTCACTTATTGTCCCGATAACAATGAATGCATTTTTCCAGTGAGGACACAGACCATATAAACCCTTTTAGGGGGTTTTATTAGGCTGCCAAGAATGCATGGGATGCAGCAGGGACTGGCTGAATTTTGATCCATGTATGGGTAGACTACACACCGGTCTGTCAGTCTATTTTGTGTACACACCAGCCTGTTTTTTTTTTTTTTTTTCTCCAAGCATTTGGCTCTAATATTGCATTTCCTTTTTTATTTTTTTGTAGGAATTAAATGAGTTTAAAGAAGTGACAGCCTCTGTATTTCCAAGGTGAGCATTTTTTAAATACATTTTCCAGTAATGGTGTAGTCTGAACCATATACTTTAAACTAGACTTTAAAGTATTTATGAATTGATTTTAAGTTTTTACTCCTTCCCTCGATGTTCAGCTTATAAATAAAGGTAGGCTTTGCTAAGGATCACTATAAAATCAAAGTCAATCTTTGCATTTGCGGTCACTGGTGGTGGGGATGTGAAAAGCAATATATTTTGTAAACTGTATGGTATTTTTGTATTCATTCTAAAAGTGAGCACATGTGCCTTTTTTTTTTTTTTAAAAGGCTTGTTCTATAAAAATTATGCATAGGCAACATATTCATTATTCAAAGCTCACATGACCTTTTCCTGGCCTCAAAAAAATCTGAGGTAGGAGTTCCTAGTACTCTGCTGATGTATTAATCTGTGTCTGTACAGTCCTGATTGGTGCTGTGCCAGTCATATTACATGATAAAAAAAAAAATATGGATTAGAGATTAGAAATATTTGTGAAAATGTTTAAGTAGGGAGCAAGAGCTGACTCCGGTCCCATGCTGAGTGATACCAACTGCACTCCACTTCTTATCCCGGCTAGCAGTCTCCAGAGTGGTTCCAGCAGCAGTAAAAAGGAGATCTTCAGTTCAGTGTAAAGCAATACACAGGGCACAATATAAAACTGCTTTTACATTGATGGTCTGCTGTTTATCCACAGTGGTCAGGGTTGTGCACATGGTTTAGCCCTTTCATGGTTAGTTGGTGTAGCGTGACCCAATCAAGTGAATGAGGTCGTTCTGCAAGTGCCCTGCAACCTTGTGCAGTACAGCAAACAAGGGGTCAAAGCAGGCAGCATTTTGTTGCTTTTTCATCTCCTGCTTTAACCCCTTGGACCCAGCAGAAGCATGCAGTTGCGGGGTGCTTGCAGAGTGGGCCCATTTACATGGCTCCCAATTGACAGGCAGTAACACCCACAAACGGGGGGGGGGGGGGGTTTAATTCCTGCTGCGGCATGTGTACACTTTTTTTTTTTTTTTTTCCTGCTGTTTCAACTAAAGGAGGTAGGTCTTGGGGGTGGTAAAACCATGACCCAACCGCAGGGTTTTAACGAGGAGGCAAGGTGAGCCGATCAGAGGCATCTCCTCACAGGTAACACCCAGACATGTAATCTGAGAACTAATCATCAGTCCCATGATTACAGTAAAGCCCCTCAGTGCTCATCAGTGAAGGAGAAAAATAGCTTATTTACAAAATTTACTGACAAACTATTTTTTTTTACTTGAAAAACAAAACTTGGCAGTGTATAATTACCCCCAAAGGAAACCTCTGTGTGAAGAAAATTATAAAAAAGTTATCAGTAGTGTTGCATGACTGCGCAATTGTCCTTCAATGTGCGACAGTGCTAAAAGTTGAAAATTAACCTGAGGAAGGAGGTGAAAGTGCCCAAGTAGGCAAGTGGTTAAAGTTGCCTACCACTAATCTAAAGGTACCTAACTAAAGTAACTTGAGCTAAAAATGCTCTGCATTTGTCTGCTTCACAATAAAAATATGGTGGTGTTGTGACGAGAAATGCCCATCGTCGAATAATGCCTGCCCTGTACTGCGCAGCGCTCGAGCAGTACAGAGCCGCGAAAAGTGTCCGAACATCGTAATTCAGAAAAATAGAAAAAGGTCTGGTGTCACCAGAGACACACCTCCATCCCTGCATATAGCGTCAAAAAAGAAAAATTCGCCCTTGGGACTTTGAGTGAGATGAGCACTATGCAGCCAATAAAACAGGAGTAATTATAGTATATATTTCAAGTAAAAAGCAGTACATGCATTGATGTCATGAACATGAGCCAAATCATACAAAGTACAGAAAATAGGTAAAATATTACAAGTTACTGTCCATATTAAAAAACATATAAGCATCATGTGTATAACTGACGCGTTTTGCGAGGCTTAGCTTGCTCTTCAGGGGTAGATGCTTGTGGTATACCTGGAATGAAAGGATAGAGTATGTAGTATGATATAAAGGGCACAAGGTAAGGGGAGCCCTTAATATGGAAAACCCCATACTCGCCGATGGACATAGCCAAAGACCAGCGCATATGAGGCTTCCGATGTGGCGGCAGCGAGTGTCCTGCCAGGGAGCCGAGGCCAAACTAAATCCCAACCAGGGCCAAACGGAAGGAGGGCACAGCATGGATAACATTGTGTATCCCCAAGAGTCTCAATCGGTCCAAAAGGAGTATTGGCTCTAAACATGAATATGTATATTGGCTAGTTAGTAATAAGGTAGTTAGGCGTACAAAAACGCATGTATATATGTAAATGAAGGACCTGAGCCAAGAATAGTGAGAGCAAAGAGACTGAAAGGGAATAAGGTGAGAGATGCCAAGAGCTGGCTAGTGTGATGAGAGGGAAAAAAATAAAAAAAATAAAGCAGAAAGAGGAGAGAGAGTGAAATAAAGTGCAGGTGTGTGGTGAAAATGGTAATGAAGAAACAGGCTACAGGTAAATGCTCTAAGTAAGTTATATGCAAACATGTAATGTATACATAGATAATTGAATTAGTAAAGTAGGTAAGCGTACACAAAACGCATGTATATCTGTATATGGATGAAAGACCTGAGCCAAGGGTAGTAGAAATATAGGAACTGAAAGGGGGAGTGGTGAGAAAATGACAAACTGGCTAGTTTGGTGAAAGAAACATCACGTGAGAAAGCAGGAGAGAAAAGAGTAAGAATGAATTAAATTAGGGTGCGAATGTATATAACTGTAGTGTAGGCTGTTGTGACAAACAAGCTACAGGTGAATGGCATAATACAGTGCGGAAAATAAGTATTTGAACACCCTGCTATTTTGCAAGTTCTCCCACTTGGAAATCATGGAGGGGGTCTGAAATTGTTATCGTAGGTGCATGTCCACTGTGAGAGACCTAATCCAAAAAAAAAAATTCCAGAAATCACAATTTATGAATTTTTAACTATTTATTTGTATGATACAGCTGCAAAGAAGTATTTGAACACCTGTCTATCAGCTAGAATTCTGACCCTCAAAGACCTGTTAGTCTGCCTTTAAAATGTCCACCTCCACTCCATTTATTATCCTAAATTAGATGCACCTGTTTGAGGTCATTAGCTGCATAAAGACACCTGTCCACCCCATACAATCAGTAAGAATCCAACTACTAACATGGCCAAGACCAAAGAGCTGTCCAAAGACACTAGAGACAAAATTGTACACCTCCACAAGGCTGGAAAGGGCTACGGGGAAATTGCCAAGCAGCTTGGTGAAAAAAGGTCCACTGTTGGAGCAATTATTAGAAAATGGAAGAAGCTAAACATGACTGTCAATCTCCCTCAGACTGGGGCTCCATGCAAAATCTCACCTCGTGGGGTCTCAATGATCCTAAGAAAGGTGAGAAATCAGCCCAGGACTACACGGGAGGAGCTGGTCAATGACCTGAAAAGAGCTGGGACCATCGTTTCCAAGGTTACTGTTGGTAATACACTAAGACGTCATGGTTTGAAATCATGCATGGCACGGAAGGTTCCCCTGCTTAAACAGCACATGTCAAGGCCTGTCTTAAGTTTGCCAATGACCATTTGGATGATCCAGAGGAGTCATGGGAGAAAGTCATGTAGTCAGATGAGACCAAAATAGAACTTTTTGGTCATAATTCCACTAACCGTGTTTGGAGGAAAAAGAATGATGAGTACCATCCCAAGAACACCATCCCTACTGTGAAGCATGGGGGTGGTATCATCATGCTTTGGGGGTGTTTTTCTGCACATGGGACAGGGCGACTGCACTGTATTAAGGAGAGGATGACCGGGGCCATGTATTGCAAGATTTTGGGCAACAACCTCCTTCCCTCAGTTAGAGCTTTGAAGATGGGTCGAGGCTGGGTCTTCCAACATGACAATGACCCGAAGCACACAGCCAGGATAACCAAGGAGTGGCTCTGTAAGAAGCATATCAAGGTTCTGGCGTGGCCTAGCCAGTCTCCAGACCTAAACCCAATAGAGAATCTTTGGAGGGAGCTCAAACTCCGTGTTTCTCAGCGACAGCCCAGAAACCTGACTGATCTAGAGAAGATCTGTGTGGAGGAGTGGGCCAAAATCCCTCCTCCAGTGTGTGCAAACCTGGTGAAAAACTGCAAGAAACGTTTGACCTCTGTAATTGCAAACAAAGGCTACTGTACCAAATATTAACATTGATTTTCTCAGGTGTTCAAATACTTATTTGCAGCTGTATCATACAAATAAATAGTTACAAAAATCATACATTGTGATTTCTGGAATTTTTTTTTTGATTATGTCTCTCACAGTGGACATGCACCTACGATGACAATTTCAGACCCCTCCATGATTTCCAAGTGGGAGAACTTGCAAAATAGCAGGGTGTTCAAATACTTATTTTCCTCACTGTATGTACCTGAGTGGAGAAAGTCTGAAGGAAATGGGTTCCATTAGGGGACCTGCATTCTTGTGTCTGACCTCAGTGAGAGAAAGTAAAAAGTGAAATCCATGCTGTGCCACACCCTCAAATACCCCTGGAGGAGCTCAAGAGGCTCCACCCCCAACGCCATGTATGGATGACCAAGAAGCGAGTGCAGGAGACCGCCCACCGTCAAAAGGCGGTGCACAGGCCCAAACACTCCCCCAGGCCATCTTAATGGTGTAATGCTTACAGCGACACTGCGAAATCGCAGATGTCATGCAGCTGACGCATAAACGTGGTGCTGATGTGTAGGTGGCCCCGCATGCCCGAATGGGCAGCCAGGGACAGCAGGGGACATGGAGCCCCCTTGATACACATCGCAACTCCTAAAGCAAAACATCGGTGCGTATGGGGTTTTCCATATTAAGGGCCCCCTTTACCTTGTGCCCTTTATTTCATACTACATACTCTATCCTTTCATTCTAGGTATACCACGAGCATCTACACCTGAAGAGCGAGCGAAGCCTCTCGAAACGCGTCGGGTATACAAATGATGCTTGTGTGTTTTTTTAATATGGACAGTAACTTGTAATATTTTACCTATTTTCTGTACTTTGTATGATTTGGCTCATGTTCATGACATCGATGTATGTACTGCTTTTTACTTGAATTAAATATATACTATAATTACTATTGTTATTTTATTGGCTCCATAGTGCTCACCACACTCAAAGTCCCAAGGGCGATTTTTTTTTTTCTTTTTTGGACATCGTAATTTAGGATCAGCTGTACACGACTCCTACGCACAATAGCCGACATTGTGCCACACACTCGCAAAGCTTGTACATGTCTGCAAGGGTTGGACTTGTTCATGATGGGCGCGTGTGAGGGGTGGATGGCAACAGAAGGGGGCGTATATTGTAATGGCCAGTGCTGTTACGATGTGTTTGAGTTTCGTGAAAAATTCCGCCCCATCTTGACAGCACTGCCCATCATTAAAAAATACGCCCCCTTCTGTTGCCATACGCGGCCACCATGAACAAGCCTGCCCCTTGCAAACTTGCACAAGCATTGGGAACGTATTCCAATGTTGAGCGTTTTTTTGGCGTCTCTGTACTGTACAGTGGGAGAATCCCAGCTGACAGCAGATGAGTCATTGTTCGTGAAGGATGTGGTGGGTGTTGGCTCCTTACCAACCAGAAAGTTTTCATTAAAGCGGGATTCCGGGCATAATTTTATTTTTATTTTTTGCAAGCTAAAATTAGTCACATTAAATGGTCCCTAAAACGTATAGCTCTCCAATCTTCCAGAAATCATTGCAAACACTTGCCTTATATTCTCCAGCTCATGTTGTGGCCGTATCTATCATATGTGTGGGCATGTGAAGCCCAGTTTCTTTTTTTTTTTTTCTTCCTGGTTTTCAGGGAGAGGTGTATTCTGGGGGATTATTGGGCACAGTAATGTCCAGAGACTCTAGGCGGCAATAGGGTCTTAAAACAGGCAGTTGAACCACCTGGGACCAGGAACTAGGCAGATTATGATTTTTTTTTTAACATTAAAGGCAAGCGGTTAACAGTTCATTTTTAGGGTGGAACTCCGTTTTAAACAACTTGTGGCTAGACCCATGTCCTTTTTTTTGTTTTTCTTTTTATTTAAAAAAAAGTTTTTTTTTTTTGTGAATTGCTTCCCTATGTTTGTGCCATTTACCAAGTCTGGGATAAATACTGCATAAACCTATAGTGTATTGAGCTTTTCCATATCACATGCGATTATTTGGATATGTGACCCAAATATTGCATGCAATATCCTTTAATGAATTGTACCAATAGCTGAATTGGCCATGAATGCAAACAATTACACCATTTAGTCGGGGCAATTCCGCTGTAAATTAATGGTTGCTAAATTGACCATTGTTATAAATTGTGGCTGAAGGGGGAATGTCAAGGACATGAGCTTTAAAGGACAAGTTCACCTTTTGTAACATGTGAAATGTTCTGCCCTTAGGATCGAACCTATAACATTTTATGGCAACTGCACTCATTCCCCTCTTCATCCCAATGACACGGGTGAGAATCTTCTCTGGGTGCCTGCTGTCATTGTTTGAATAGAACAATTAAATTCTTTCACAGTCCTCCGTGAATGGCAAACTATAAGTCCTGAAAGCCTTTGCCACTGGCAGCTTGTAGTTTCAATGAACTACATGGCACTGTTGAGCGCACTGGTAGTTGATTCCAGTCAGTGTTTGTTTACCTGGCAGTATGAGTTACAAGCAGATATACACAAAGTCTGCAGGAGTCCTGCGATTCTTTCCAGGCTCCTAGTATAAAAGTGTGTGTGTGTGTGTGTGTGTGTGTGTGTTTGTGGTCAATTAATCCTTTAACCACTTAAGGACCACCTCCTGCACATATACGTCGGCACAAAAATACGTCGCCTTTAAGAACCCAGCTGTGGGTCGCACGCGACCCGGTCCGTGGCCGCGGGACCCGCGGACCCGATCGCTGCCGGTGTTCCGCGATCAGTCACAGGAGCAGGGAGGTGTGTGTGTACCTTCCCCGTTATTCACAGTGGCACTGTCATTGATCGTCTGTTCCCTGATATAGGGAAAGACTATCAATGACGTCACACGTCCAGCCCCGCCCCCTACAGTTTGAAACGCGTATGAGGTCCCACAATTGTCATTTCCACAGTAATCGATGCATTTTTATAGATTTTTTTTTTTTGCTGTGAAAATGACAATGGTCCCAAAAATGTGTCAAAATTGTCCGCCTTGTCCACCATAATGTCGCAGTCACAAAATCGCTGATCGCCGCCATTAGTAGTAAAAAAGAAATAATAAAAATGCCATAAAACTGTCCCCTATTTTGTTTTTTGTTTTTTTTCAAAAATAGGTCAAATAAGTATCGGCCTAAACTGAGGAAAACTTTTTTTTTTTTTTTTTTTTATATAATATTTTGGGGGAAATTTATTATAGCAAAAAGTAAAAAATATTGTATTCAAAAACTGTCGCTCTATTTTTGTTTATAGCGCAAAAAGTTCTGCTTTTGTGCAAGATGTGTGCCCTGGCAGTGAAAGGGGTTAAACTGATGCAAGTACAGAAACATGTTCTGCCAGAAATCCAGTGAACTCCTGTTTTGAGATAATGGGTGCCTCTGCTACACTGAATAAACTACAGAATGCTATCATTATGTTAGAGATGAGAATAATGTTCAAGCTAAGAATTGGGGGGGGGGGGTGTGTGTCAGGGGTTTCTGTAGTTCCACAGAATAAAACTCTGCAGGGCTGATTTTTTTTTTTTTTTTTTTTTTCCCAATTCAGTTTTCAGACCTTGGTTTTTGCAGTAATTTTTTCCTTCCATTTTTAAGTAAGCTAATCTGTCTTTCAGAGTCCTGGATACCAAGCTTATGGCAACTACACAACCTTTTAAGGTAACATTCCGATATTTCATTGCTTGTATCATTTGTTTTACGGACTAGTTTGGCTCCAATATATAGTTGAGGAGCTGAAGCAAATATGAACTACTAGGAGTATCAATGGCAATTGCTCTTGATTTCCTGTCCTGTTGAATCCACAAATTTGTTTTAAAGTTTTATTCCTTTCCAAAACTTATAAATGAAGTAAGGGAAGATTGTAAAGGATTTCCATTTCTCCTGTCCTAGTGATGGGGGATCAAGTCAAAAATGTTGTAGACTGCAACGGTGCAGGTTTTTACTTTTTTTTTTTTTTCATTAGACCCTCCCTTCTGTCCCAGTGACGTAGGCTAGCAGAACAAACTTTTTTTGCATTAGGCATACAGTTGGCAAAGAATGTACAAAATTGCACTCCATGAAAGTTATCCCCTTAAAGTAGCCAAATTTGACACAGTCCCCGACTTGAGCCACAACCCACTGGTGCATTTCACCCCATTTAGGCTTATTCGTAGCCCAATTAGGGTGAAGCGCTTCAGAGGGGCTTGATGGGGCAGGGGGATTTTTATGGTGTGATTTTGTACTCCTCTATGCTATACGTACTAAGCTAGATGAGCATTTTCTTTGGCACCCAGAGTGTTAAAGGACCCGAGAAGCAAGCTTGGAATTTGGATCAGTGCAGTTTTGTCTTCTAACTCGCAGTGATGGTATCAACAGGGTTTAACCTTGCCAGTTATCCTGGTTTGAGCTACACTGGAAAGTTTTAAAGTCCTCTTACTACTGAGATTTCTTAGCTTGTTTGCCGTTTCTTCATTGGGCTAGAGCTACACAGATGTTTCAAGTGAATTAATTGTTGGCATTTAACATTTAAAATTTTTGCAGTATTTAGTAAAAGAATGCTTGGTAACCCTGCCTTGAAGAGGTTATGTAAAGTCTTTGTTCAGGCATTTTCTGTTATGAAGGAATGATGGGAGCAGTGCCAATCGAAGTGTAGCAATGGAACAACGGACTTTATTAAAAAATAATAATGCACTCTCACTAGAACGTGGAGAGTATTGGCACATCAAATGGTAACAGCCATGCTATGTGCAGAGATCCAGAATTGCACCTGTGGAGCAGTGTCATTACACCTTGCAGGTGGTTTCTGGAGTTCTGGACTGGATGAAGGAGGCGCAGGGGGAGCCATCGCAATGTTCTCTGGATGCAACAGAGGCTGTATCTGTGCATGCTTTCGGAGCATGTGTTCTGACAGAGGATGACACCACACTCCACAGCTTCAACTCGGATCTCTGCACGCAGCATGCCTGTTACCATTTGATGTGACTATTTAATCCACATTGTAGTCAGTGTTACCTTGTTAATAAAGTTGGTTGTACTATTTCTACACTTGGATTGGCGCTGCTTCTCTCTCCTTCTTTTCCTATATATGCAGAGTCTCTTCTGCTCTCACACTGGCTGCCTAATAAGTGTGACAATGGGATTTTTATCCCCATGTTGGTACAACCCAGGACTAATGGACCATTACATTTTATTGAGGACTTTTCTGGTTAATTTGCTTATTGCATACTGGGGACGATTTGCTAAAGGAAAATCCACTTTGCCTTGCAAGTGCACCTGAAAGGCACTGCCAGTGCAGTTGCTTTTGATCTGAGGGGAACATGCTAGGAAAATTGCATTTTTGCTTGCACATGATTGGATGATAAAATCAGCAGAGCTTCACCATTAGATCTACAGGGACTGCACTTCAAAGTGCACCTTCTAGTGCAAAGTGGATTTGCCTTTAGTAAATAACCTCCACTGTGTAACCCACTCCACATCCCCAGCCAGTGGTGCTCTTGCTCCTGATAGAGTTCCTAGTGCTCCAATAATCCTCTTCCTGTTTATGAAGTGATAAATGCCTCTTATTTGTGCTCCTACATAGTCGTTTTGTCACATACACCCCTGTGAAAATACAGGCAATTTAGTTGACAATATGTGGGGTCATGGTCTACCATTGTCTCTATAAGTAAGCCTGTCCAGAGCAATGATATAAACAATTACAATGGGGGGAGGGTATATACAGTGAGGGGGTGTATTTGATCCCCTGCTGATTTTGTACATTTGTCCACTGGCAAAAGATGAGTCTATAATGTTAATAGTAGGTTCATTTTAACAGCGAGACATGAGAACAGTAATATCCAGAATATCACATTTCAAAAAAGTTATGTTTGATTTGCTTTTTAATAAGTGAAATGCTGTACTTGATCCCTTCCCAAAACATGACTTGGTACTTGGTGGCAAAACCCTTGTTGGCAATCAGAGGTTAGACTTCTTGTAGTTGGCTACCAGGTTTGCGCACGTATCAAGGGGGTTTTTGTCCCACTGCTCTTTGGAGATCCTCCAGGTCTGGAGACTGGCTTGGCCATTCCAGACCTTAATGTGCTTCTTAAGCCTACTTATTTGTTGCCTTGGCTGTGTCTTTTGGGTCATTGTCATGCTGGCATACCCATCTGTAACCCATTTTCAATGCCCTGACTGGGGGAAGGAGGTTCTCGCCCAAGATTTGGTGGTGCATGGCCCAATCCATCGTCCCTTTTTGATAGTGAAGTTTTGCTGTCTCCTTGGCAGAAAAATGCCTGCAAAGCATAATGTTTCCATTTCCATGTTTGACGGTGGGGATGGTGTTTTTTCAGTCATAAGCAGCATGCTTCCTCCTCCAAACCAAGAGTTGAGTTAATGTCAAGGAGCTCTCTTTTGATCTCATCTGACCACAACACTTTCACCCAGTTCTCTGAATCATTCAGATATTCATTAGCGAACATCAGACCGGCCTGTACATCTACTTTCTTGTGCAGGTACACCGCGTGAGCGCTGCAGGCTTTTCAGCGTGTTACCAATTGTTTTCTTGGTGACTGGGCCCAGCTGCTATGAGATCATTGAGAGGTTCTCCTGTGTAGTTCTGGGCTAATTTTTCACTGTTCTCATGATCCTTGAAACTCCTTGAGGTGAGGCCTTGCATGGATCCCCAGATCGCTGGAGATTGACAGTTTGTGTTTTTTCCTTTGCGATTGGTTCCACCAACTGTTGTCAACTGCTCACCAAGCTGCTTGGCGATGGACTTGTACTCCATTCCAGCCTTGTGTAGGTCTGCAGTCTTGTCCTTGACATCCTTGGACAGCTCTTTGGTCCTGGCCATTGTGGAGAGATTAGAACCCAATTGCTTAAAGTTCTGTGGACAGGTGTTTCTATATAGGTAGCATACTGAGATTAGGAGCATTTCCTTCTCATCTCAAATTATTGCCTGTATAGAAGACACTGCAGAAAGATGAACTGGGATTTTAAATCCCCCATACCACTACATCGGTTGTTTGGGTATGGACAGCTCGGTATGAAGGTAGATCAAGTGGGGTGGGTAGGGTGTACTATGTTCACTTGTTCATGTTGTTTTTTTTTTCTCCAACCCTCTAATCTATTCCAAAACCAAAAGGGGTAGCTGACCCACCTTGGATCTTAAAGCCTTAAATGTCCTCCATTTGGATTAAAAAAAAAATTGCATGGAATACGTACTTGCATGTCCCCCATTTTTCCAGCACATAAACATGATCTGTTTTGCTGTGGATTACTTTCAAATGATGGCAGCCGTGCAGACCCAATACAGCAGTTGGCTATAACGTTGAGCACTGTACATCTGGAATTAATTGTTCTTCTCCCTTTTATGTACACCTAGGAAATTATTTATAATACATCCCTTGCTGAATTGGAAAAGAGATTAAAAGAGGCTCCTTTCAAACCTCCTAAAGTTGGTAAGAATTCAAGAACCAGTTGGCGTCTTTCAACTGTACCTATTAAAATATGTAATTGGCTTGTGTTTAAAAAACTGCATTTTCAATAACTGAACTCAGCAAGATTTCAGAAAACCATGAAGTTTATTTATGGTGTATAAGCACTGAGCTTTCTTTTTAGTTGTATATAATGGCTGTGGAAGCACGTCGCTGTCTTTACAGCAGTTTTTCAATTTGCTTATGGGTAGTATTTTTTATATATTACGTTATAGTGCTTCTTATGACCATCTGATATGTTGTATAATGTTGAGTTGTGGTTGCAGCTTGGGTTTGCAGCTTATCACTGTACATGACTACACATTAAAGGGAAACTCCTCTTGGATCTTTTTGGTGAAGGCAACATTTTCTACTTTTGGTGTCTGTTACTTTATTCAGTAGAAGCTGATAGAATTTCTGTTTTTAAAAATAATCTTTTCTTGTATCAGGCTACCCACATAGGGGTTTCATACATTATTCAAAGCAAAAAATGCCTTCTGAGAATATAGCATTTCACATCAGGCTAGAGGCCGTTTCTCAATGCGCCCCAACAAGTAATGTGTTCAGGGTTTCTTTCAGATGAGAAATGGCTGTGGTAATTTAAGGCAGTGACACTGATCAAATCACCTGTGCAAAATATGGAAAGCTTGACGACTGGAGTTGAGAAACACTGGGCTAGAAAGCTTCCAGCCTACAATGCAGACTCCCAATCCAACACACAATGGGGTTGATTTACTAAAACTGCAAAATCTGGTGCAGCTCTGCATAAAAACACATTTTGGCTTCCATTTTTTTTTTTTTTTTGTCAAAGGCTAATTAAAGAAGCTGAAGTTGACACCTGGTTACCATGAGCAGCTGCACCAGATTTCGCACTCCAGTTTTAGTAAATCAACCCCAATGTTTTCACACGCTGCTCCTGCAGCAACAGTAAATCCAAAAGTGTTGGCATTGTTGGCGCAGGCACACGTTACTTGTGTCTTTTTTGTGTTCTCAGAAGGATGCAGCCCTGAAAGGCGAAGTCCAGCCAAAGCTTGTTTGGCTGGACTTCTCCTATGGATCACAGGAGTGCAGTTTGTTTTGCACTCCTGTGGCACGTTTTTCAGCAGAGAGTGGGCTCTATGTTGACATCGCTGCTGTCAGTCCAGACTCCAAGTCATCATTACCCCGGAGTTTGGATCCATCAGATCTCTGAACTGACACCTGGCTCAGCCTCTCAGTGAGCCTCTGAGAGCCTGAGCCAGCTGCCTCCTCCACAGCTCAGCGCTCCAATGAGCAAGGAGGGGTCAAAGGGCTCTGACAGTCTACAGCTCTCTGCTCACGAAGCAATGAAAACCGTGTGATTGCCGGTGTTTAATTGCTCTCCTCCTTGGTGTAGAGACGTTGGGGGACAGATGCAGCATTGTTCCACTTGGGTAAGTATGAATTAAAATGAAAAAATCCCGGACTACCTTGAACCAGTCGGCCCCATACTAAAAGGTCTATGTGCTGATTGTCCATAAAACAAGAACCCAGGGCTAAAGGCTTCATCCCGCTCAATACCCTGACCAGTATATACCCAAGCTGGAGACTACCAAAGGGCCAGTTCTGTCCTAGTGAGACACACATCATATTTGAGCATTTAAAATGATGTGCTATGGCTTTAATATCGTATTGCAATGTTTAGGGAAGAAGGGCAACTGTAAAGCCACACATTGCTGCAAGTCCGGTGTAAGGAAGAAGTGTAAAAAGCTTAATTCTGGGCTTCAACCAGGCCATACCCTTAAAGCATTTTGTTCCACCCCTGGAGCTTGGTGAAATGTATCTTTAAATTGAATACAATAGCAAAGGTATGGAACAGCAAGCTTACAAGTAATGTAAAATTCATACTGGATAAATGAAAAAAAGATGCAATTATAAATTTAAATACTATGAAAGATACTGTACTTTCCATTTTTAATACTTTCATGACCACAAGTAATACCAAGACCAAATTTAACAGTATGATTTTGTTAACTTGCCTACAAATGTTAACATTAAGTTAACGTCTGTCATGAAGGTTATGGATTTGACAAAAGTAGTGCCTTCGCAGACAGTATATGCAGTAGAACAGTGTGGAGGTGTGTGACAGCGTTCATTATTTTCTGAAGAGCAATGTGTGCAGTGGAGAAGTATGGTGGGTGTGATGGTGTACAGTAAACAGAAGGAATGACTCATGCAATATGTGCATAAAGTGTGCAGTGCGTTGCAGCAAGAAGTATATGTAGAAGAGTGTGAAATGTATTACAGGCTGGAAATGCGTGCATGAGAGGAGTATGGAAGGGTTATAAGTGGGGAGTAAAGTGGGCATGACGATGGCATGTGCTGTAGGAAAAGCCCAAAGGTATTAAAGCCACATGAGGCTTGTGGAAGGTATGACGGTAGACATTAGAAACTTGGACTAAGTTATTGGTACCCATACAGTTCATTGAAAGAATTCATTCCTCCCTGAAAAGTGGTGAAAAAACATTTAACCCATTTTATACCTGCATGCTTCTGGTCTGTTAGAGTAAGACAAAGTGTAAAAAGAGAAATTGTTTTATTCTGTGAAAATATTCTAAAATGGCCTGAACACATTTGTTGGTACTTTCAAAATTTAAGACATTAGATCGGTGATTTTTCAAACCCAGCAATGTTCTTTAATTGGTATTGCACTTGTTGTCCATCAGCCTATTAAAAGGGAGAAAAGTAGTCGCTCTGCTGTTTTGAATCCTCATCATGTCTAAAAGGTTATCATAAGATATTATAGACCAGCATGTGAAAGTTAGAGGCAATCTTATGATCTCCAAGCAGTTTGATGTTCCTGTGACTACAGTTGCAAATGGTTTAAAGTCGATGAGTGTGTAGGCATCTATTTTGGGATGTTGCCTCAATAGAAAAATAAAATCCAGCCAAAACGGAAGGAAATGGACAACAGATGTCAAGAGAACCCAAAACTTGGCTTCTTGGCATGGAATGTGGTGGAGTTTGGAGTCCAATTTAGAGGAGGTTATGGTGGGATATGGGACAGGACTTTTTTTTTTTTTTCTGTTGCTGGGGAGAATGTGAACCAGAAATGAGCCAGTGGAGTGGAGACTACTTTTGGGTACCAGACTGACATTTTGCTTTGTTCCCTGAAAAAAATTGAGGAATTTTCACAGGTATGCTGAAGGCAAGGTTCTGAGGGATAAGGCATATGCATTGGGCACTAAGGCGTTATTACACATGTGCTTAGAGGTCAAGTTAGAAGGTGCTTAGAAGTCAAGTTAAAAACATATGCAACTGGTGCACAAGCTTAGACTGCACTTATCTTCCCATGTACGCCCTCATCAAGATCGATTGTCCAGATCATTGATTTTAAATGATTGCTGGTGGGAAGTTCTCTGAATATATCCCAATCTGCACATTCAGAGGTGTTTCCAATTTACTTTAATGGAATCTTGTCGCTTGAGTAATGGAAGGGAACTCTGGTCAATTGTATGTTCTGTGTGTGGCGTCTTTCTGTCTTAAATGTGCTGTGTTTAAGGCTAGCATTGCCAAAACATGTTCGTCATTTGCTTTTAATGAACTGTATTTCAACAAACTTTAGAAGGTATTCCAGAGTGGCCGGCTCTCCATTAGTTTTGCCTGAGATATTCTACATGTGTGGGAGGACATCCGAGCCTGAGCACCTGGGAAGGAAAAGCTGACCTTTTTACTGAATATAATTTCGCCTCAATGATCAGAGTGGTGATTTTTTGTGTTGTAGCTCTGTGTATGTGGTGTCTCAAGTATTCTAAGAGTTCAATGGAGTAGCATAATGTCCACATGAAAACTATTTGTCCTTGTGGGGAACTGTGATAGTGTCGGGCTGCTCCTATAATTGGGTCAGAGGGGGTCCATCTGAACAAATAAAAGCCATGCTACTCCATTAGAATCCACAAAAAATCCAATGGTCCCTGTAGTAAATTGTAAAACCACTTTCCTTCTGATCTAATAATGGATCAAGGCAAATCCAGCTTGTGTAAAGACCAAAAACAGAAGATCGCAGAAGTGGTTAAAATGATACATTTATTGGAGTGGATTGGGAAAAAAAAAGCAACCTTCATAATGGCGTCCATGCTGGAGCATCGGTGTGATGCTGCATCTGTCTCCCATCAGTTCGAAGACTGAGACCTGAGCAATTGCTTGACTCCTGATCACTCCATTCTCATTCTGATCAGGGCACTTGCATGTTGGTCTGCTCAGAAATTGCATGTTTATCCAGTATGCATCGGGAGACTCCACAGCAAGGGCACAGGACCAAGATGACAGAACCTGAGCGCTGTCTGCCTGTCTGCGGTAGGCAGAAGATGCACCAAGTCATAAAGGGATCAAATAAGTGGTGGTGTTGAGGTCTGAGAGCACACTTGGATGAGATGGGGAGAGAGTAGTGTGGCTGGCAAGCAACATGTTTCTAGGATACACCTCATTTTTCAA
This sequence comes from Rana kukunoris, assembly GCA_029574335.1. Classification (NCBI taxonomy): domain Eukaryota; kingdom Metazoa; phylum Chordata; class Amphibia; order Anura; family Ranidae; genus Rana; species Rana kukunoris. The sequence goes on from CM056054.1 coordinate 64,242,508, forward strand.
GCCTGAGAAAAGGGGTGTGTGTCCTTCAAACATGTTATCTGTCTGCTACCCGATTTTCTCCCCTGTATCCTTCATGCACTACTTTTTTTTTTTTTTTTTTAACTGAAAGACCAAATCTATTCAGAGCTAATGGAAGTCTCCTTATCACCTGGGACACTCCTGAAGAGGGACCTGCTAACTCTCCTGTATTCCAGTACTATGTTTTTATTTTCCCCTTTTTGCATTTTCTTGGTTGAATACCTTTTCATGATTTGTCCTATTTATAAATCCTATTATCACTTCTGTCCCCACAAAACTTGGATTTACAATTATTAAATTTACCACTTAAGACCTGGACACACATGCTGCTAAATGACCCAAGGTGTTTTTACAATTCGTCGCTGCGTCGCTTTAACAATTGCGCGGTCATGCCACATGGCTCCCAAACAAAATTTGCGTCCTTTTCTTCCCACAAATAGAGCTTTCTTTTGGTGGTATTTGATCGCCTCTGCGATTTATTTTTTATTTTTTGCGCTATAAACTAAAATAGAGCGACAATTTTGAAGAAAATCACTATTTTTTAATTTTTGTTATAAAAAAAAATCAAACTAAATTTTAGTAAAACATTTAGGCCAAAATTAATTCAGCCACATGTCTTTAGTAAAAAAAAAAAAATAGCTACCTAGCGGGAACAGCACCACTAATACAGCGATCAGAAAAATGATCGCTTAGTGACGCTGGCAATAGGGAGTGAAAGGGTTAACTAGGGCAGTGATCAGGGGGTTAAAACTTTATTGGGGGGGGGGTACGGGGGCTATCCTGAACCTAACACTAACTTTCACATGGCCTGTCACACTGACACTAAATGCATTGATTAGATCACTGCATTCAGTGACACTGACAGGGGGGTGGGGTGATCACAAGGGGTTAATGTGCCTGTGTGTGTGTGTGTCAGTGTTGTGTTGGTGCACACTTACTTTGGATGTCTTCTCTCATCAGCAGCGGGGGGAAACACTGCTGCAATGAGAGATGTCACTTCCTCCTCCTGTGTTTAGGAGGAAATGATGACACGAAGGGGGATCGCTCCCAGAGCCAGGGGGACCGCCGCACGACGCGGAGGGGGTCCCGATCGGACCCCCGAACCGCACAAAGGCGGGGACGTAAATATACGCCCTTGTGCCTGTACGAGCCATGTTGTGGACATACATAGACGTGCGGCGGTCCTTAAGTGGTTAAGTATGAACATTTTACATCCCCCAAGCCTACATAAGGCTGCAGAATAGTTGCCATCCCTTAGGCCTCGTACACACGATCAAATCTGTCTGCTGGAAACGGTCGGCCCGACCGTCCCAGCAAACGGATTCGACCGTGTACGGGCGAGCCGACGCATTTGGCCACCGGACAGATTGGAAAGCATGCTTACCAATCTGTCGGCTGGGAACCCGTTCGCCCGACATGTCTGCTGGTTGGTACGCTAACCAGCAGACATGTCTTCTCGCACACACGCCGAATGGTTTCGACGCATGCGCGGAAGTGTTTTACTTCCTGGTGCGGTGACGTGGCGGCGTCAACGTCACCGCCACGTCAGCGCGCTGTCTGCTGGCGGGGATTTTGGTTTGCTCGTGTGTACACGCGAGCAAACCAAAATCCAAGCAGACAGATTTGTTCAAATCGGTCGGTCCGACAGATTTGTTCAAATCGGTCGGTCCGACCGGTTTGAACAAATGGATTGCCTCGTGTGTACGAGGCCTTAGTGTTTTCTAGGTCTGATGGTCCCAGTGATTTCCTTCTGCCAACCGAGTACTGTGGCACTAGAACAACCAATATGCCACATTGTTGGAACTCTCTGTATATTCACATGTGTAATTGACTGGGACTAGCTTTATATAGCAAGTGTCTTATAAAACTGCAAACTTATTTTTATATAAAGTCCTATATTTCTATTAGACAGTGCTGAAGGCTTTCCAAGCTACAACACAAGCTCAGAGCAACTACATGAAGCTGGTTACGATGCCTACATCACAGGACTGTGCTTTGTATCAATGGCAAACTACCTAGGTAAGTGGCCAGATTATCAGGGTTGCTTGTTTTTGTCTTTCTATACAGTTTCAACTCTTGAACTAATGCATGCTCTCTCATCAGGTTCGTTTTTGAGTCCACCAAAAGGGCACATATCGGCCAAATCAAATATCATCAGTCCATTTTTTAACAAGTGAGTGCTTGAAAACATCCAACTTTAATACCTACATCAAGTAAAGTAACCTAGACATATGAAATTATTTCTAATAGGCATTAGTTCTGACAGTCTAGTCTTTTAATGAAAATAAGAAGGGTAGCAGTTTGAACAATGGTTTATTTAGTGCATAGTGCAATAATCCTCTGCAGTCCATTAGAAGGAATATAAATAACGCAAATCTTTTTAGATGTTTGCTAATCCATATTGTCCCTTGCATCCCTGTATGTGTTAAGTGTTGTATTACAATTTATTGGATTATATATTCGATTACTTCATGCACTTAATATGAACATGGACCTACTTGAGGAGAATCCAAAATAAATTCTAGGCCTCCCAGGATACTTGTGGAATGTTTCCTGTAGTGCTGGTGCTACCTTTTTACTGGCCTCATGCTCTTGAAGCTCTGCAAAGCGGTAGCAAATGCTCTCCAGACAGCATTGCAAATACAGCCTAGCTATAAATCTGCATTTATGTAGTGATCACAATTTGTGCTTTCACAAGTCTTATTAGCAGGTTTAGGTTCCAGCATTCATCTTTGTGAGAAAATAGAGGAATTTCCGTTTTTTACAAGGCTCTCATACCAAACTAGCTTGAAACACTTTGACACACAAACACTTGTAAATAAACCTCTTTAAAGGAGTTGTAAAGGAAATATGCCTAATATTAATGTCTGCAAGGTAGACAGAATAGTGTAATGATTCTGTTAAAAATGAGCAAATACCTATTCCTTCATCTATATCACCTCCGGCATTCTAGTTTCTGTTCTCTCAATCGCTTCCTGGTTTGCATCACTTGTTCATGTAAGAACTACATTTCCCAGTATGAATTGTGGCACGCCCAGTTATTCACACCTCCTTGAAGGCTCTAACACGTAGAGTGCGTCCTGCCACACAGATGTAGTTCCCAGGAGGGGGCGAGCACGTTACTGACCACTGCAGTAAAGTCTCATTTCACTGTGGTCAGTAAAATCAGACAAGCAGGAAGTGAACAGAACAGAAATAATGGAGCAACTTCTAAACAAAAGCAAACAATGAGGAAGTGAAAAGCGGAATGTCTGTGGGTAAATGATGCTTATTATGAAAATCTTCTATTTTTTTTTTTTTTTTTTTTTACAACCCCCTTTAAGCTTCCTATAAGAAGAGTCTTCACGGCTCCTAAGATCTCTTCTGCAGTCCTTGGTACTGTATGACCATTGCAAGCAAACTATCCCATATTGGTCTTCCTAGTATGCTTATGAACCTTGCCACCTCTAATTCCTGTGAATATACTGTACTCTTCTGTTGGATGTCTGGAGGCCACCATGAGTACCGTTAAAGTCAGTGATTTTTGTGGAGCATTGGAGTGTTTTTTTTTGGTGGGCCGGAGTTGTGGCTTAAATTCATCTATAAAACAAAACGGCAGGAAATTTAAAGCATTTCAGTCCCCTTAACTTTTGTTCGCCCAAAATAACAATATTTGTTCTGCCATATATACAGATGTGCTGCACGTCTCTAAGGGGACCGAAAGTCTGATAGAATGCTACGGGTGATGTATATTGGGTTTCTAGCACTTAAAATACTACACTGAGCTTTGGAACTCCATACTAGTCCTTCACGCATGTGTGCTGATGTGTTACAGGTTTCTGAAGCCTTAGGACCTGAAACCCTGTGGCACATCTTCGTATCGGGGGAGGAAAGGGGGGGGGGGGTCATTCTCACCTAAGGGAGAAGGACTGGAGTCCTGCGTCATAACCCAAAAATGCTATTCAGTTAAAGAAAATCAAAATTTGAGAGAAGTGAAGGGGTGAAGGCAGGGGAAAATGAATGTTGGGGATAAGATCCACTTTTCTCTGTTGGCCTAGTTACCCATATAAGCATTGATGTTGGATCTGTGATGCAGAGGAGTGTGCCTGTAAATCTCATTTTGGGTCAACAGTTTGGTAGGTGCTACAAAATTTGGGGAGAAGGGTTTCCTGGTTTCCCTAATTGGCTCCCCTAATATACAAAAGCCCTTCATTTGTGTATTGGAGAATTCACCAGTGGTTTAAGCTGCTGTGCCTTTCAAAACTGGGATGTTTTACTTGAAGACATAGGAATCCTATGAAATGGGGGGGGGGGGGAATGAATGCAGTCTTTACATGTGAAGCTTCCTGTATTAAAAAAGCTTTCCACAATATTTGCTTGCTAACATGCTTATGTATTGGAATTCTGTCTGAGGCAACTGCAGGGCAGGTGCCCCTAAAACACAGGTCTCAAACTGGCGGCCCTCCAGTCCATGAGGCATTGCATGGTTTATAGTTACATAATTTATAGTCTCCTGCTTCTGTCAGGTGTTCACGTTCTCCTGCTCTCCAGGATTGAGTCTGAAAGAGTGACTCCTCCCCAGGGCTAGAACTGAGCTCCTGTAGTAATCGGTGTACGCTCCTAGCAGTAGGACGTACGGCTCCAGGAGCCAGGCAGGCAGGGTTTTCCTCCCCTCACCTCTGCTGTCAGACCCCTGCTCTGGCTCACGATCCTCCTCCCCTGGCTCTCCCCTCCATCCAGGAATCACCAGAGCCCTAAGGTAAGCCCCTGACACAGGGCACTGGGCATTTTCTTTCACCCCCCTTGTCCTTTTCAGGACAAGACGCAGCAGCGGCCCCCGTGCTCCGTACCCCCTATTCCACATCATCCCCCTCATAAGGAATCCTTCCACCACCTCTCCCCTCAATTTCCGTCGCCTCTGGGCGATTTTTTTTTCTCTACCGCGCCAGCGTGGTCACAATCGCGGCAGCCGCGAACTAGGAAAGGCTGCGGCTTCACCCGCGGCCTACCGGCGCAGCGCTCCACACCCCTTGCAATCACTGTTAATCCCCCCAAGTTGCCCAGCAAACCCCCCCCTACCCCATAAGAGTACCCACTCTCCCCGATTATAGTCCCAGTCTTTCCCCAGCAGCACTGACCCATTTAGGATCCCAGCCCCCTTCCTGGACCTTGCTGCAGTATAGGCAGCCATCTTGCTACACCCAGCCCCATTCTCCCCCGTCCCAAAACCATTAGTACTTGATCCAGGGTTTGTCCGATCGCCTCTCAAGGGGTCAGGAAGGAATTTTTTGGCCCTACTGCAGTATATTGGCGTAGCACTGCCAGTTTTTTTTTTTTTGCCCTTCTCTGGACCAAGTCAATGAGAGAGGATTCACCGAATCCTCGAATCACCACCCCTCCCCCACCTCCCTGGTGTTTGGCGACCATGGTTAATCGACAATATTCTGCAGAAACCATTTGGGATCTGAGGCGATTTGTCGCAACGTTACCTGCCGTCACCAAAAAAGCCTTAAGTCTGCGACTTTTGAGAAACGATCGAAGATCGACTATCAAAAATCAGTTATTTATCCCAGCCTAAGCACATATCATGTGCTTTGATTAACACAAGATCGGCAGTAAAACACCGATTAGAAATCCATGATTTCATACTACAATACGATTTAGACTGCCTCTTTATTACAGAAAGCTGGCTTACAGCCGACTGTAACACCATTCTAGGAGAACTGGTGCCAGAAAACTATCGTATTATAATGGAAAACAGAATAGGGCAAAGAGGAGGAGGCTTGGCGGTGATCCACAAGACGCATCTTGCGATCAGTAAACCAGTCCTTCAAAATCCTCTTCCATTCATGGAAACCCTTACTCTACAACTGCAAACAAATCCCCAGGAGACCGTTCGTATTCTACTCTGCTATAGGCCACCCGGACCAAAATCTCAGCTTTTACCTTCACTGACGGAGTTTATCTCCACTTATACCCTGAACAGCAAACATCTTTTGCTACTCGGGGACTTGAATCTCTGGGCCAACTCTTCACAGGATCCGATCGCGGACGCCTGTATTGACCAACTGGAAGGATTAGGGCTACAGCAGCTAGTATGTGGGCCCACACATGCTTCAGGTCACACGCTTGACCTAATTTTCAGACAAAATCTGAAAATAAGTATTTTGGAAAATGAACCGTTGCCATGGACAGATCACCATGCAATCAAATTCATAATTTCCAAAATTCCCCCATTGATAAAAACACCTAAACCGGTGACAACACACTGGACTAGATCTCAGAAGAAGCTCCATTCGGAACTCTTCAAATCTACCTTAGGAATTAAAATAAAAGCACTCCGACCACTCCGAACAGTTTCAGATACACTGGATGCCATAAATGCAGCCCTACTACAGTCAGCCGACTTAGTAGCACCGAAACGCCAAGCCCGCATCCGGAAAAACAAGTGCGGCTGGTTCAATAACCAGCTGTCAATACTGAAGCAAGAGCGCAGAAGGGCGGAAACCTCCTGGAAACGCAGCGCCTCAGAAGAGAACCTCATCTGCTACAAGGCAATAACAAGAAAATATCACAAAGAAATTTTCCAAGCCAAGAAACATTATTTTTCTAAGGCCATCAATAGCGCCTTAAATCGCCCCCGCGAACTCTTCAAGTTGGTTACTCAGACCATGAATCCAGGCTGTCTTGAGGCCCCCAATTCAGATACCCAAGAATTTTGCGATGAATTATCGGATTTCTTCATCAATAAAATTGAGGGAATCCAGGAAAGCATTCGTCAAAACAATACCCCCTGCAACACCCCCCTTGATCAACCTCGCAACATCGATAGAAACCATCTACAATCAACCAAGTTCATTCTGGAACCCATCTCCGTGGATGCCACAAAAAATATCATCGACACTTTGCGAAACAGCACAGCGCCTAATGATATTATCCCCACTAAACTGCTGAAGGAATGCGCCGACATCCTGGCACCACCTATCATGCAGCTTATAAACCAGTCATTCAGGGAAGGCATAGTGCCCTCCCTGCTGAAAGAGGGCACTATCCAGCCCATCTTGAAGAAACCCACCCTAGACCCCAAAGACCCTACTCACCGCCATCCCATAACAGGCCTGAACGTCCTCTCAAAGATAATGGAGAAAGCGGTGGTACAACAGCTGCAACAGCATCTAGATACCCATAATCTACTTGATCCATTTCAATCCGGTTTCCGTCCCGGACACGGGACGGAAACAGCATTGCTGAAAATATGGGACGACGCACTTGAGGCCGCAGACTAAGGAGAATCTTGTCTCCTGGTTCTGTTGGACCTAAGTGCAGCCTTCGATACAGTAGACCACAAACTACTACTGACTCGATTGGCTGAAGTAGCCAAAGTCGCAGAAAGTGATCTATCATGGTTCTCCTCCTCCTTTTTGGAAAACCGATCACAAACTGTAAAATTAGGATCTTTTACTTCAGAAAAATGCACGGTGTCATGTGGAGTCCCTCAAGGATCACCCCTGTCACCGGTGCTCTTCAACATCTATCTTCGCCCTCCCTTCGAAATCATCAGTAGCCAACAGCTGCTTTACCACTCCTATGCAGACGACACGCAACTGTACTTTCGCATCTGCAACAAAAAGGATCATCATCTCAGTTTAGAGAATTGTCTCTCTTTGATAGAAAACTGGATGACAAAGAGTTATCTTAAACTCAACAGCTCCAAAACAGAACTTCTTCTGTTTCATGCAAGTCGCAAGAGTCAACTTGCAACAACCTGGACACCCCCCCCCCCCCCATTTTGGGCCAGATCATCACCCCTAGCTCCAAAGTCGAGAGTCATCTTTGATACCAACATGACAATGGACGCACAAATAGGGTCAGTAGTCAGCGGATCTCACCATCTGCTGCGCCTACTACGCAGACTTATTCCCTTTATCCCCAAAGAAGACGTAGCAGTCGTGGTAGGAACAATTGTGAACTCCAGACTGGACTACGCAAATGCCTTTTACCTCGGACTCCCCAAGTACCAAATCACTCGTCTGCAAGTCGTTCAAAATACGGCCGCCAGACTGGTGACTGGGAAAAAACCATGGGAATCAATCTCGGCTTCACTGAGAACCCTTCACTGGCTGCCAGTAAAAGACAGAATTGCTTTCAAAGCACTCTGTCTGACACATAAGTGCATCCATGGGAAGGCTCCGCAATATCTATGCGAAAAGATAGAAGTCCACAATCCCAATCGCATTCTGCGATCCACCGACCAAAATCTGGTCAAGATACCCAAAGCCAGATACAAGTCCAAAGGAGAAATGTTTGCTTTCCAAGGTCCCAGACTATGGAACGCTTTACCAACCAGCATTCGGTTGGAGGAAAACCACCTGACCTTCAGAAAACAGATAAAAACTCTGCTCTTTTGATGACCAGAGAGACAGAAACAACAAGCGCCCAGAGGCGATTCAGTTCGCATGTGCCGCGCTATATAAGTTTTTCATTCATTCAGCATGACTGTCAGGCTGAAGCATGATGGGCCTTGTAGTTCTACAACAGCTGGAGGGCTGCCAGTTTGAAACCCCTGCCCTAGAACGGATGCTCAACCTGTGGCCCTCCAGCTGTTGCGGATCTTTTAAGGTCCAGTGAGGAATTGCAAACCACTGACAGTTACAAACATGACTCAGAGGCATGATGGGACTTAAAGTTCCACAACAGCTGGAGGCCCACAGATTGAGCACCTATGCCCTAGAAAACGTTATAGGGTCCGTGCTTGTGGTTTGAAGACCTTATAGCCTGCATGGTGACTGGGGTATTGAGTGAAAAGTGTGTTTTTTTTTTTTTTTTTTTTTTTTTTGTGGTGGGGGAGCATTCTTTTTAATAAAGCCAAAACGTATGTACTTCATTACTGCAGTGTTCATTGGAGCATGCAGCACTTATAAATTGCTGCCACCTGCAAGACGTTTTGGACATTGTAAAACAAAAGGGTCCAAATACCTCTAGTGACTATACCTCTACTTTATCTAGTGTGCTAGGTCAAAGTCTTAGGAGTGGCTTACATTTCTGTGGGGCCTCCCCTTTCTCCTGTGAAATGTGTATTTGGCCCTTTGTCCCTGCAGGATTCATTCAGGAGAAACCCTTGTTAACATTGTCTCAGAAAATGGCTTACCTAGTGTCAATAATTTGGCAAGGAGGGACTTGGTTTTAAATCTTGTCTTTGCATGGTACCCTTCCTCATTCTTCACAGGGATAAGTTGGTGCATGTGACCACATCATGCTGGATAAGTTGGTGTGGATAAAGGTAAAAAATAAAATGCTTCCATTAAACTGTACAATACAATGAACATGGGCATAGCTGACACTTTGCATGGACCTACTCTAAAATAGTTTGGGACCACTGGCACCCAACAACTAGGAGATAATAGACATGTAATGTACCTGTATGTAATGTTCTGCACAATTTTAAGTGTAAATTATTCAAGGTTTAGATGCGCGTTCTTGTAAGTGTGCAATGATCTGCTGCAAACGAAAGACAGCTGCAAGAAAATGATCGGTAACAAGTGATGGGAACCAAATACTAACACTAAAGAGATGGCAAGCAAAATGATTTTTCAGTTCCCTAAGTGACCCTAATTTACAGTGCCTGAAAAGTATTCATGTCCACATTTTGTCATGTGACAACCCAAAACGTGAATGTATTTTATGTGATAGGCCAACACAAAATGGCACAGAATTGTGAAGTGGAAGAAAAATGATAAATGGTTTTCAAAATGGTTTTCAAAATTTCTTTACAAATATCTGAACAGTGTGTCATGCATTTGTATTCAACCCCCTTGAGTCAATACTTTGTAGAACCGCCTTTTGCTGCAATTGTAAGTCTCTTTTGTGGATGTTGCTACCAGTTCAGCACAGTAAGAATTTTTGGCCTATTTGCAAAATAGCTCAAGCTCTGTCAGATTGGATGGATATCGTTTAACAGAAATTTTCAATTCTTGCCACAGATTCTCAATTGGATTTAGGTCTGGACTTTGACTGGGTCATTCTAACACATTAATATAAGTTGATCTAAACCATTCCATTCTACTTCTGGGTTTAGGGTCGTTCTGCTGGAAGGTTAACCTCTGCCCCAGTCTCAAGTCTTTTGCAGACTAACAGGTTTTCTTCTAAGATGGCTCTATATTGGGCTCCATTTATCTTCCTATCAACTCTGACCACCAGCTTTCCTGTCCCCGCTGAAGAAAAGCATCCCCACATCATGCTACACCACCATGTTTCACGGTGGGGATGGTGTGTTTAGGGTGATTTGTATCAAAAATAGAAAATTACTACATAGGGTAGTAGAGAGGCGGACTTTTTCAGGCAATCACAAGGACATAAAAGTTAAGAAAAAATATTTAATTATATATCATAAAATCCAAAAACAAAGAATAAAATATACAAAAACAGGGTATACAGAGTATATATGAGCAATATTAGCTTGCATCTCGAGATGCATCTCGAGGGCGAGATGCAAGCTAATATTGCTCATATATACTCTGTATACCCTGTTTTTGTATATTTTATTCTTTGTTTTTGGATTTTATGATATATAATTAAATATTTTTTCTTAACTTTTATGTCCTTGTGATTGCCTGAAAAAGTCCGCCTCTCTACTACCCTATGTAGTAATTTTCTATTTTTGATTCAATTATTTCGGATGTCGGCTACATGTGAGTGCTTTTATGTTTCCCCGGTCCCTACATTTTTGAACTAGGGTGATTTGTAGTGTTAGTTTTCTGCCACGCATAGCATTTTGATTTTGGGCCAAAAAGTTTAATTTTGGTCTTGTCTGACCAGAGCATCTTCCACGTGTTTGCTGTGTTCCCCACATGGCTTCTTGCAAACTGCAAAAGGAACTTATGGCCTTCTTTCAACAATGTGCTGCCTAGTTTATGGGTTTATATGCATACACCTCAATCACTGAAGTAGTATGGATATTTACACCTCGCACAAGAGGCAGTTCCATCCGCAATACACATTTTGACAGGGTTACATAATGTCTACAAATTGCACTGTACCTTGTGTTGTAAATACTGTCTGGCTTGTAATTCCCCTGGCTTGTATGTTATTTACAAATTGCCCAGAACCACCATTTATTTAATATAAATGTACCTGTTAACTTCAGGTCTCCACCCAAGTTTTGGCTTGGTCACACAGTTTTTATATTTCCTCCCTCCCCCTCCTTTCTGTATGTGGCTAATATAATGCTACCTAATTGGTCACTGTACCTAGTAAATGTATATTGGGCACAGCCTGTTTGGATGAGTCGAAGGCTGTTTACAACCCATGTGATCAGGGCAAACAAAAGGCCAACCTTTTTGAAGTTTAATTACAGTAACACAACATGCATTACTTAAAATATATTTCTAATTGCAATATTTACAGCTGTTAATGGAAAGTTCACATAAACCCGATATGTAACAAATGGCTTTCTTCTTGCCACTCTTCCATAAAGGCCAGGTTTGTGGAGTGCATGACTAATGGTTGCCCTGTGGACAGATTCTCCCATGTGGATCTCTGCAGCTCTTCCAGAGTTGCCACGGGTCTCTTGGCTGCTTCTCTGATTAATGCTCTCCTTGTCCGGAGCCTGTCAGTTTAGGTAGACAGGCATGTCTTTGTAGGTTTGCAGTTGTGCCATACTCTTTCCATTTTTGGATGATGAATTGAATAGTGCTCCATGAAATGTTCAAAGCTTGTGATTTTTTTTTTTTTATTATTTTTTATAACCTAACCCTGCTTCAAACTTCTCTACAAATTTATTCCTGACCTGTCTGGTGTGTTCATTGGCCTTCCTGATGCTGTTTGTTCACAAAGGTTCTTTAACAAAATTGAGGACTTAACTTGTATTTATACTAAGATTAAATTGCACACAGATGGACTTGATTTACAAATTGGGTGACTTCTGAAGGGGGCTGAATACAAAATGCACGCCACTTAAAAATGTAAAACCATTTATCATTTTCCTTCTTCACAATTATGTGCCACTTTGTGTTGGTTTATCACATAAAATCCCAATAAAATACATTCACATTTTTGATTGTTAAAGGTAAATTTACTTAAGCGCTGATATGGGATAGTGATATTAGGAGGGGGCAGCTGCAACTATTCAGAAGTGATCGACGCCAATACAGAATTATATTATAAATAATCGTGCGCCAAGCCCAAAACTTTTTTAAAAACACAAATTACCGAGGCACTTAATTTTACCACAAAAAAATGGGAAAACGTATTGACTTGAGTATAAGGGTGTCCCATCTGCATGCCTCATTGTGCCTCATTGTGCCTCACTTTGCCAAACAGTGTCCATGCCTCACGGTGTCCATGCCTCGACTGACGTGGTAGTCTATGGAAGGGGTGCCCGGCTTTGAAAAATTTGTGCTCCCTAGCCGTACGTCCCCCCGACAAACTTTGTACACTTGTAGAGGAAGAGTGGGGCTACCTGTGTGCCAAGTTTGGGGTCCAGGGGACCTACAACCGGCCGGGAACGGGTCCCCAAAGTCTGAGATCAGGCGCAAAAAGGTGACTTAAGCCGAGGGGGGCGTCTACAAAAAAAAAGTGCTGATAAAATATGCTCATACTCGAGTATATATGGTATGCAAAATATATGCAATATAAATTGTGCAAACGGATGTTAATTAAAACTTTCGCCCTTTTATAGAGTTCATCTTTATAGAATATTCTTAATAAATCAAGTATTTTATATACAATCTTGTGCGATGTTATCTTTTTGTTTGCTTTGAGAATTTATACTTGGAGATTTTGATTCCAATTTATGGGGAGAAGTTTATGGATCCTGAATCAAGCAGCCGATCTGTCGCTCCTTGTTTGGCTGATTTTCTGGATTACAAAAAAGTGTGATTAGACCCAAGAGGGTCTTTCTTTTGAGGTGAGCAGGCATTGCACACAGAGGTGCTGGTGGCCATTATCGCTTTATCACCTGTATTCTCCAGAGTCTGTCACGGGAAAAAAAAAAAACAGGATTTTAAATGTCTCAATATTCCATCACTGAAGTTCTCATTTACATCTCCTGCTCTGACCCCTTTAATATTGGGGTCATTCCGTATCATGGCCAAAAGGGGCTCGAGTGACAGCACAAAGAGAAGGGGGGACAAAGGGCAACCCTGCCTAGTCCCATTCCCCATCTCAAAGGGTGACGATAGGGACCCGTTGATCTTAACTCTTGCTCGTGGGTGGCGGTATAATGTTTGAATTCTCTCTATCATCCTTGGGCCTATCCCTGCATTTTCCAGTGTTAGCATCATGAACCCCCAGTCTACCCTATCAAACGCGTTCTCAGCGTCTACTGAGAGGAGTAGACTGGGGGTTCGGTTTTCTTTAATTTGCTCTATGAGTAGGAGCGCTCTGGTTCCATTGTCCTTGCCCTCCCTGCCTGATATGAATCCCACCTGGTCCGGGTGAATAATGAACGTCATTATCTCCTTCATACGATCTGCCAGAATTTTGGCATAAATCTTTATATCTACGTTCAACAATGAGATTGGTCTGAACCCTGAGCATAGCGTGTTGTCTTTCCCCTCTTTTTCTATGACTGTGATGTTTGCCATGGTGGCCTCTTTACTCAGCTCATAGTCCCTCCCAAGTCCATTATAATACTGGCAGAGTCTTGGTATTAATATAATTCCAAACTTTTGTATATATCTGGTCGTAAAGCCGTCAGGGCCGGGGCTTTTCCCTTTATTGGAGTTTTTTAAGGTTATCCTTATTTCCTCCTAAGTTATGGGCTGGTCTAGAATTTCAGCTACCTCGTTATCTATTCTGGGGAGTTTGCCTTTTCTCAGTACCTCCTCAATATTAGCTTCTTTCTCCCCCGGTTTCCAGTTTTTTGTTTTACATTATATAGGCCCTCGTAATAACTTCTGAACTCTTCTGCAATGTCACTGGTTTTATAAGCTAGGTCCCCATTCTTTTTCCTTATTTTTCTATATAGTTCCTGCCTTTTTTTTTTTTTTACCATTCTGGCCAGGGATTTACCAGGTTTCGTCTCCCCAGATATATCTCTTTTGATAATATTTAGTTCTTTATTAGTCTCTTGTTCTATGAGCGCTCTGTACTCATCCCTTTTCATTTTTACTTTGTGCCATGTTTCTATTTTTTGTCCTTTGTTTTTATGTTCTTGTTCTAATAATGAGATATCCTTCACCAATTCCTTTAACTCTTTTGTTTTTTCTTTCTTTTTCCTTGCCCCCTCCATAATCCCCTCCGTGTCGTTTTCTCTGAAGTATCTTTCTAATTCTCCTTGCACTCTTTTTACTATTTCTTCATCGTCCAGCAGGCTCTCATCTATTCTCCACTCTGGAGGGTTCGTTTTCTGGTCAGATACATTAAGCTTCATAGTTATAGGTGTATGGTCGGAGATTGTCATAACTTCAATACCGGTCTCTACTACCCTTTCCAGGAGTCTATGATCCACCAGGGCATAATCAATCCTAGAGTACGTCCCGTGCACAGAGGAGTAAAACGTATAGTCTAATTTTTTGGGATGTTGCAGACACCATATGTCTACCAACTGAGCCTGGTGTAATCTTTGTTTTACTAATTTCAGCTGATCATTTCTCGTCCCCTGTGCACGGGACGTACAATCCATTACAGGATCCATGCAAAAGTTAAGGTCTCCCATTATCAGATGCCCAGTCTTAAATTGTTCAAGTTTTGTCAAGGCTTTAGTCACATAGTTTGCAGAGTTGTCATTAGGCGCATATATATTTGCTAGCGTATATTCCTCCCCTCTTAGTTTTCCTTTTAAAAAAAGGAATCTACCTTCGGAATCCGTTAATCTGTCTCCCAGCTCGAAGCGTATGGAGCCTCGGATGCCGATTGCGACACTTCTGGCTCGTTTTGTAATTGTATCCCGTAGTACCATATAGGGTGATATCGAGAAGACAGTCTTATATTAGATTCCAACGTAAGGTGTGTCTCCTGCAAAAAGACTATGTCCGCTTTATAAAGTTGTAGTTCCTTAAGGATTTTATGTCTCTTTGCAGGAGAATTTAACCCCTTAACGTTGTATGATAGTAATTTAATTTCTGTCATCTGTACTTATTACATTTTTGTTTACTTGTCTAAACCCATCATCCTTTTCATGGGGTCTTGCTTGGGTGTACAAAATGCATCGATGTGGAATCAACGAGATATCCCCCCCTCCCCAGCCTCCCCCCCTCCCATCCTTCCCTTCCCCTTCCCCAACCCCTCCTCCCTCGTCACCCCTCCCCCCCCTCTCCCCCGTTGGCCTATTGGAGGCCTGGAAGCCGTTCTTGGTCTCCTCCTCTCCCTTATCCTCGGCTCCCCTCCCTAAGGTTGATCCAAGTTGATAAGGAGGATGTCTGCCTGCATAGCATCCTTATTTGACCCTCTCCTACCCCTCTCAACTTTTGGGTCTTATTAACTAATTAATGGAGAGATATTAAGGGAGAAGAGAAGCATTGGAATGCTTGTCAGAACCAGTTTGCAAAAGTGTATTTTGCTTTGGAAGAATAAATCGCCTCCAATGTTGCGTGTCCTTTTATGTGTATTTATGTTGCTGCGATATGCAAGTAGCCAAAATCTGACATATCTGGTCAATGACAAAGTATAAAAAAAATAAACTCTAAACTAGCCCATAATAAATGAACCTGGTCAGTTAAAGTGGTTGTAAACCCCACTTTTTTAATTTTACCTACAGGTAAGCCTATAATAAGGCTTACCTGTAGGTATAAAAAAATATCTCCTAAACCTGTACGGTTTAGGAGATATTCCCCTCGCAATGCGCTGCCGATTGCATCCGCCGGACCTTTGCGTTTTTTAAATCTCCCGCGCGCGGGAGTAGCATCATCGCCGCTCCAGCCAATGACAGGGAAAAATACTCGGGAGCATGCGCACGACCGTTAACGACCAAATAAAAAAAATTGGCATTTTTCTCGTCATGAAAAACTGTCGCGTGTACGTGGCATTATACCTTGTTGGACAAATTATTCCTGGGTGCTACTACCAATGCAGTCTTGGAATATAAAGGTTGATGAATATTAGGGTTGTCCCGATACTAGTTATCGGGACCGATACTGAGCATTTGCGCGAGTACTTGTACTCGCGCAAATGCTCCCGATGCCAGACCCGAGAGAGAGCGGCGAGGGGGAGGAGAGCGGAGAAGAGTAGTCCTCGGAGAAAGCCAATCCCTCCAACCCCCCCCCCCAAGCTGCTGTCTAGTTGATCAGTGTGGGGAACAATACAGCTTTCATTTGAATAGCTGTGTGTTCCCGCACCGCGTCATATACAGCCCCTCCCCCTTGTCCGGCACTTTGATAGACAGATTACCCGTCCCAGGATTGGATGGGTGATCTGTCTAAGTGCCGGACAAGGGGGAGGGGCTGTATATGACGCGGTGCGGAGGGGGGGGGAACACGCAGCTATTCCAATGAAAGCTGTATTGTTCCCCGTGCTGATCAACTAAACAGCAGCGGCGGGGGGGGGCATGGGGGGGTGGGCTTGGCTTTCTCGTTGGGGACATGGCTGCATCTGTGGGGACACATTTATAAAATAGTATCGGTATTCGGTATCGGCAAGTACAGAAAAAAAGTATCCGTACTTGTACTCGGTCCTAAAAAAAAAGGTATCGGGACAACCCTAGTGAATATGGACTTGAATTTTTATTTTTTATTTTGCCATGCATTTACATAGACTTTGTAAATAAGAATAAAGGCGCACAAACAGACCTTATCTGGCCTGTGTACCCTTTTTTTTGTAGGAAATCAAACATTGGTGCTTAACCAATCCTGAATTTTTTGACAGGGCAGATTCTTTGCATGAACACTACAATTTCCCTGTCTGCACATGATCTTGTGGAAAATGTAAGGCTGGTTTGCAGCGTTCACATCAAGACTGTATCCCTTCCTCTAATTGTTTTATGGTATTGCAAAAGCATCTTGAAGCAGATCGAATTTTGATACTTGGATCAACTGCAGGTCAAATGCACCTGTCAATGAATTCTAAGAAGGGACTTAAACTGGTGTAAAAGCAAGCTGTTTGTCCATTGACACAAGCTCGAAGACACTCCACACTGGCATATAGGTGTCCTCTTAAAACTACAAGTGAACACAAATGTGAAAATGCTGTATGTAGGGAGTTGTGTAGGGAGTTGTGCTGAAGCTCATTTACTTTCCATTTCTAGGTATGTGTATAGTTTAGCCAGTTATTATCTTGTGAGTAATTTTGAACTTCATTCCTCAATGTGTGTGTGTGTGTGTGTGTGTGTTTTTTTTTTTTTTTTTTTGTTTTGTTTTTTATATTTCAAATCCTTTGTTCCTTTTGATTTTCTTTTAGAAAAAAAACAAAAAACAAATTCAGTTTGTTATTATAAAACCTAGCTAATCTCTTAATTTCAGGTTATTTTTGATGAGGGTTATGGACATTCCTTATCTAAATCTGGAGGGACCAGACTGTAAGTAAATTCTTTGAGTATTATTTGCCATGTTTTAACTTGATCCGTTTTCCTGCACTCAATTTTTTTTTTTTTTTTAGCTGATAGAACCCATAGTTCTATCTGTGTACTGATTTTATATAAATTCAAAGCTGGTCCAGGCTCGAGATTGCAACTGTATGGTCTGGATCCGCCCATATGCCTAGCCTTCCACCTGACTTGGCCTCAGCAAACCACTGAACCTGAACCTCCCACTCCCTCCCCCTTCATAGCCCAGTGCTTAAGTGAGCATGGTAGAGCGGAGACCCGGTGACTGACAGTCACCAGCTCTCTGCTCAGGAAACTCTGAGAACTGAGTACTCAAAGACTGCCAATCACATGGTTCTCAGTCTTGGAGCCAGCGGGGGACCGATGTTGCATCAACCTAGGTATGTATGGTTTTTGGGGGGTGGGAAGGAGAGCGAAACAAATACCATACTACTTTGAAACTCTCCTAAATTCCTTAATCTAGTGTGTGTGGGCTCTTAACTGGTTATGGACCGCCGCATGTACATTTACGTTGGCAGAATGGCACTGACAGGCACATCAACGTGTATATATACGTTGGTGCCTTGAGGGGGGTTCAGGGGTCCGATCGGACCCCCCCTGTACATACGGCGGTCCGTTTTGCTGGCCGAGCGATCCGGGATGAGGGGGCGGCTATTTGTTTTTGTCCGCCCCCTTCGGATCGCTCCCGGCCCTGTCACTTCCTCCTCCTGTGTAAACACAGGAAGGGGGAAGTGATGTGATCTCTCCTTCAGCGTTTTTTCAACCACCGCTGAGGAGAGATCACATCGCACAGTAAGTCTGCACTAACACTACACTGACACACACTACACATAGGCACATTAACCCCCGCGATCGCCCCCCACCTCCCCCTGGCAGTGTCACTGAATGCAGTAATCGTACATGTATGATTACTGTATTTAGTGTCAGTGTGACAGTCAGTTAGTGTTAGGTTCAGGGTATCCCCCGTACCCCCCCTAATAAAGTTTTAACCCCATGATCACCGCCCTAGTTAACCCTTTCACTCCCTATTGCCAGCGTCACTAAGCGATCATTTTTCTGATCGCTGTATTAGTGTCGCTGTTCCCGCTAGGTAGCTAATTTTTTTTTTTTTTTACGAAAGACATGTGGCTAAATAAGTTTTGGCCTAAATGTTTAATTAAAATTTAGTTTATTTGATTTTTCTTATAACAACAATTAAAAATGTATTTATTTTTTTTCAAAAATGTCGCTCTATTTTTGTATATAGCGCAAAAAATAAAAACCGCAGAGGCGATCAAATACCACCAAAAGAAAGCTCTATTTGTGGGAAGAAAAGGATGCAAATTTTGTTTGGGAGCCACGTCGCACGACCACGCAATTGTCCGTTAAAGCGACGCAGTGCCGAATCGCAAAAAGGGGCCAGGTCATTTACCTGCATTTTGGTCCGGGTCTTAAGTGGTTAAAGTGATTGTAAAGGTACAATTTTTTTTCTTTTTTTTCTAAATGGCTTCCTTTACCTTACTGCAGTCTTCTTCCTTAACTTACCTCATCCTTCAATTTTGCTTTTAAATGTCCTTACTTCTTCTGAGAAATCCTCTCTTCCTGTTCTGTCTGTAATGCCACACAGTAATGCAAGGCTTTCTCCCTGGTGTGGTGTGGGGTGTCGTTCTCGTCCCCTCCCTTGGACTACAGGAGAGTCAGGACGCTCTGTACGTTGCAGATAAAGAAAGGAGCTGTGTGTTAGTGGGCATCCTGACTCTCCTGTAGTCCAAGGGAGTGGGCGAGCATGACACTCCACGTCAGGGAGGGCCTCACATTACTGTGTGTAGTTAGACGGAACAGGAAGTGAGGGTTTCTCAGAAAAAAATAGAAAAGGACATTTAAATGCAAAATCGAAGGATGAGGTAAGTGAAGGAGGACTGCACTAAGGTCAAAAAAGCTATTTAGGAAAAAAGAATTGTACCTTTACAACCCCTTTAAGCCTAGTACACATGGGGGCTGAATGTTGGGCAGCATCAGCCAGTTCAATAGAAACCGGCTGACATTCGGCATGTATATTGCAGTTGGTCGACAAAAGCCAGCCGAAGGGGCATGTTAAATGAGTATGATTGAAAAAGGTCTGCCGATCAGCGCTCTCAGCTAATAGCGGTGACCAGACTGTTCTTGCTGACAAGAGGGGCAGTCGCCTTGTCAGAACACAATGCAACAGCAGGGGTGATTTCTGTACGTACTTTATAGTTGGTACAATGGCCCAGACTTGAGCTGTCAGGGTTTTTTTTTTTTCACCCCTACTGAGTTAAACAAAAATAAAAAATCTACTAGTGTGTACTAGACATTAAGCAAAAAGGATGGAGCCAACTGGTCTTTTAAAGAAAAACAAAATACTTTATACCAATTCTTTTTGCGTGACTTGTCATTGGAATGTAAATATTGCAGTAGTTTCCCTGAATATAAGAATTCATTGATTTTAAATTGTTTTCTTACCAAGCCTGTCTGCCAGATTCTGCTTTTAAAATAATCATTTTTATTTTTATTTTTTTAGTGTTGCCTAAACGAGACAATGTCCTTCATGTAACTTTTCCAAAAGAATGGAAGACCAGTGACCTTTATCAACTATTCAGTGCTTTTGGTAAGACTTATTTTAATATCTTGACTTTACTGAAGCACGACTTCTCCGGCTCCAAAGGGATAAAAAAACGATATCGAAGAACAAAATAAATTACTGCTGCTGTAAGGGGAGCTGTTTCTGGTCATGTATGCTAAATCTCGGCACCTCGGGTCTTTAAAAAAAAAAAAAAAAATACACAAGGTATCCTTAAGATCTTGCAGTCACACTGGGTGCATTTTGGTTAAGACACTCTATACAAAAATCAGTTAGAAGCCTTACTAATTGGGTCTAAATGCATTTCAGCACATTTTCAGTGAAATTTTTTGCCTATTCTTTGCAAAATAGCTCAAGCTTTGTCAGATTGAATGAAGAGTGTCTGTGAACAACTTTCAAGTCTTGCCACAGATTCTCTCGGATGTAGGTCTGGACTTGGACTCTGTCATTCTAACACATGAAAATGCTTTTGAGCTAAACCATTCCATTATAGCTCTGGCTGTATGTTTGGGGTCGTTGCAAGTCAATGTCTAGACAACTACAGTTAAGAACTGCGAGTTGTAAAGTGTAAAAAATGCCTAAAACGTTAAACGAAACTGTAACGGAATTACCCGTGACAGACTGAGATTCTCCTATGTCTAGGGTCACCTTATGTCCACTAGGGCCATAGGGTGACAAAGACAATATATCATGTATTTCAGAAGATGGGACATTAATAATAATTCACATGGCAGGATACTGAGATATTTAGGTGTTCCTGCTAGACATCTGCTTTTAAAACGCTAAGTGACCCGGCTTGTGAAAGACATTGTATAAATGCTATTGAAATGTCTTGAGGTGTTGGCTATTCACTGTGAAAGACATATATTCTGTTGAAAAGGTGTTAATTGCATCGGCTCCTGGAAGACTTTTTTCATTGAAAGCCCTGTGTTTACACTTAAAAGATTGTGTATTGTACTACAAAGTAGCAGCCTCTATTTAGGTGTGATAGTGTTTGGTTTTGATGTCATTATCTCAAGGAATATATCTTGTCAGTATCGGTGTCGACATGTCTGCTAGATAATTAGCCTCAGTGAGTGAATAGGGGGGTGGAGATGGCATTGTCCCTTTGATTACTGTCACATGCTTGTACTGTATAAAAAGGTTAAGAAGAAACCAATAAATTGTTCATATCCTTGGAAGCAAGTACAGAGCTTGTGTCTCGTCTTGATTATGGGAATTGATATGGATCGTGTATGCAGGATTGTCGCAGTGTGTCAGATAAGCTTGTCGTGGGTGGATGGAAGGTCGTAAACCGTGGTGACAGTTACAGAAACTAACTGCACTCTTTTGCATATCATAAACCACCATAGTGGATAAACAAATCCTTCACAATTATTTATAATTTAAAATGAAGTCAATGTTTAGATCCCACACGTGCATACGTTTTTTTTTTTTTTTGAGAATGCAGACACACAAGGCACTCTCCAGACTTAATTGACCATTATTACAGGCAGTCAAATTGCGCATACGGGAAAATCTAAGATTTCATACATGGTGTCACAGAAATGAATCCAAACTGCTGCCGTCATCCATAAAAATATATATTTATATGGATATATTTTTTATTTTATTTTTTTTATTTGACTTTTTCTTTCTTTGTGGATACACTCATGTGGTGTGGTCTATCACGTTATCTTTGGACTATTTATATATTTTTGTCAGTTCATGTTTAGTACTATAGTGAAAAAGAGTAGAGCGCATCGGAGTCCCACCTAATAAGGAATAGTGCAGTACTCACCGATATCGGGGGGGGGGGGGGGGGGGGGGTGGTGTGCAATCAAAAATACGGTATGACAAAAAATAAAAAATAGAGACAGACTGCTGCACACCCTAAAGAGTGAGCTACAAATTTATTGAAAAATATCAAAAAGGTGGACCTACCCAGATAATTCCCTATGGATACCCCCCACACAACGGTTTATTCTGGTAACTAATGTAAGAAAAGTACTCTCTCCTGAAGGAGGGTCAAAGTAATAAATAGCGCACCCACCCTTCACACAATACACAAATACCCCCCCCCCCCCCCCCCCCCCCCCCCCCCAACATAAGAAAGACAAATTGCTGTGAGCATTTATCCCTAATGGTTCCATTAGTGTTGGAACCACTGTGTTGGAACCATAAGGAATTTTCTGGGTAGGTCCACCTATTTTTAGGGGACCCATTTTTTATGCTTTGTATATGTGTTCTTTTTCAATGAATTTGTAGTTAACGCTTAAGGGTGTGCAGCAGTCTGTCTTTTTTTTTGTCATGTTTAGTACTAGACAGTATTAATTTCTAGCACTTGGGATCACTCTTATCCCTGTCAGTGCCTTGGAGGTTACTCTTTAGGGTAGGCAGCGCCAATTACCCCGCATTATCTGTTTTTATTTACTTTAGCATCTCCTTTTAGAGATTTCCATTAGGGAAGGGCTGCAGCCTTTTCTCATTTTTTTCATAAGCGCGGGTCTACTTATCTTTTTTTAAACTTACAAAATTCAAGGATCAAATAAAATAAAAATCCCCACTGTATAGCGGTATTTACTACTTGGGGTTAATATTGAAAAGGGCATGCATTTGTTCTTAAAAATCGGTTTCTCCTACAGGTTACATCACTACTATGCTCTTTAGTGATTTGGCCCAGTGGGAAACATTCTATCAAACTTGAAATTATAAGTTGGTAGCAGCACTTGACTATTCGTACTGGAAAGATGAGTAGTTACCGTATTTATCTGGGTATAACGCTCACCGGCGTATAGCTCGCACCCAGTTCTAGGAAGGAAATTTCCTGTAAAAAAAAAAAAAAAAATTAGTTTAAATGTCCCTCTTCGGTGTCTTACCCGGCATCCATCGGCAGCCTTGTCGGGTCCGGCGTCCGCCTTCGTGGTGTCCTACCCACTTCTCCCGTGCTGTCTCCGAGCTCCGCCACCGACATATACCGAGCGCAGTACACTCGGGTACACTCGGCTCCGCCTGCAGGGCCGTGATCGCGGGCGGCGCTGACCGTGGCCGAGCCTAGCCGAGTGTACTGTGCTCGGTATATGTCGGCGGCAGCACTCAGAGACAGGGGATCGGCGTATAACGCGCACCCACGATTTTCCCCTGTTTTTAAGGGGGAAAAGTGTGCGTTATACGCCGATAAATGCGGTAACTTCTTTCTTGTACTGCTAAATGCTTATCTTTTAGTGACGGGTTACATTGGGAATACTACCCCACTTTAGCTAAAGAGTGGGGAAAAAAAAAAATGATCCACAATGGCAATTTAACAATTTAACCAAAGTTCGTTACTGCAAGCTATTGCCAAATGTTTCTACATACCTTTTTTTTAAGTTTGTAAATCTAAATGGAGAATGGAAATGCTTATAATGATCTCTGGCTCAGCAGCACACAACCTGAAAGAAGGTAGTATTCAGTTTCTAAATCCAGAATGTTCAAATAACGTATTCCGTACTGAAATGCCCATATTATCTGTAGTTTGTACAGCACTTCACATGTTTTTGAACATTTTTTTATGCTGTCTTAGAATGTTAAGCAGATCCCAGTTGGAGTACATACTATAGTGCTTGACATCTCATTGTACATTTCATCTCCGCTTCTGGAATATAGGATTTCTTTTAAAAAAAGTTTTGCTTATGAACCCGGTGCAACTTAATCTTTAAGTCTTTGAGACATATTTTTTCTGATTACATTAGCTGTCTGACATCCTCGCATTTCATTTTCAGTCTGCAGCGGTGTAGGGAAAGCTTTTGGATTTTGAGATCTATGGGAGTTTTAACTTTGTTTTTCATCTGACTGTATGAGGAAGGTGGAATAAGTTTAGGTGTAAAATAAGACGTTTTAGTCTGACACGTCGTGGTGTTTTTTTTTTTAATGGTTTGATTCTCTAGCTTTTACAGTAAATCAACCCAATTTCATATTTTTTGGCAGTATCTGGAAAACTGTACAGTATACACTGGTAACGGAGTTATTTTGTGTACTTGCTAGTTCAAAGGTTTTCAGAGCAGAACCCTGGGCAAAATATTGCTTTGGATAATGACACGCATGCATTTTAAAGTTGTGGTAAAGGTACAATTTTTCCCCTAAATAGCTTCCTTTACCTTAGTGCAGTCCTCATTCACTTACCTCATCCTTCGATTTTTTTGCTTTTAAATGTCCTTATTTCTTCTGAAAAATTCTGACTTTCCTGTTCTTCTGTCTGTAACTCCACACAGTAATGCAAGGCATTCTCCCTGGTGTTTAGTGTCGTGCTTGTCCCCTCCCTTGGACTACAGGAGAGTCGGGACGCTCTCTACGTTGCAGATGGAGAAATGAGCTGTGTGTTAGTGGGCGTCCTGACTCTCCTGTAGTCCAAGGGAGGGGGCGAGCATGACACTCCACACCAAGGAGAAAGCCTTGCATTATGGTGGTGAGTTACAGACAGAAGAACAGGAAGTGAGTATTTCTCAGAAGAAATAAGAACATTTAAAAGCAAAATCGAAGGATGAGGTAAGTGAAGGAGGACTGCACTTAAGGTAACAAATTGTACCTTTTACAAAACCCTTTAATGCCTTACAGGTTTTTTTGCCATTTTGTGTTTCTGTGCTGTGATGACCCTCAACACAGGCGGGGCAAGACTTGCAAGGTATATGTTTGAAAGCATCGAGGGTGTTAATTATAAGAAGGGGTAGGGAGGATTACATGAAGGATTGCTAATTGACCAGCTAGAATTTTCATACCACATCCTTGTTGAAATTTACCATACCGATCTTGATAGGAGCCAGTGTGACCACAGGTTTTCTTCTGTATAAATGTATGCTGTATTTGCTACATGATGGATTGATCAAAACTATAAGATATCCAAAAAAATACTGCATTTTTGTGGAAAAAAGGGTAACTGCATTCTTTTTTTTTTTTTTTTACTTTTTTTTTTTATCTCCTGGCTTGTTCAAGTTATTTATTTGCTATTATTTAATTCAGTTTTCACACTACTGCAGATTCACAACTTTGTAAATTGGAACTGCTGAAAAAATGTCAAAAGCATGTTTATAACAGGCAATTTAAAGCGGCAATTTAAACCCTAAAGTGAAGATCCGCTGATCGGAACCCTCCCCCCCTCCGGCGTCACATTTGACACCTTTCAGGGGGGAGGGGGGTGCAGATACCTGTCTAAAGACAGGTATCTGCACCCACTTCCGGCCCGCAGTCTCGGGCAAAAGACGGGCTTTTCCCGTTGTGTGCTGGGAACTCTCGGCTCCCAGGACACAGCGGGAGCCAATCGCCGGGCGCAGCACGACTCGCGCATGCGCCGTAGGGAAGCGGGCAGTGAAGCCGGAGCGCTTCACTTCCTGGTTCCCTCACCGTGGATGGAGGGGGGAGCAGCAGGGAGACAAGCGATCGCTCGTCCTCTGCTGCGGACGCCGCTGGACTACAGGACAGGTAAGTGTCCTAATATTAAAAGTCAGCAGCTGCAGTATTTGTTGCTGCTGGCTTTTAATATTTTTTTTGGGTGAACCATCCGCTTTAACATTTTACTTTTGATCATTTATTTAAAGATCATGACCCAGAACATTTACCTGCAGTAAATGATTGGTGAATGTCCTAATTACAACTTAAAGCGTAGGTCCACCCTAAAAATTTCACATTATTGGCTTCCTTTTTTAATTTACAAATGAACCTTTTGCTAAAAAAAAAAATGACGTGCCTCAAAGACCCTGTTACTAGACAGACTTCCTATTCCGTGGTGGTCCTACTCCTCTTCCTGACTCACCTGGCCTCCTGGGAAATGAGTGTCATAAGTTCCCAGGAGTCTGTGCGCATTACTGTGTATCGGCGCTACGAGCGCCGTTTAACCACTTAAGGACCTTCCCTGTTTTTTTTTGTTAGAAAATTACTTGGAACCCCCAAACATTATCTTTTTTTTTTTTTTTTTAACACCCCAGAGAATAAAATGGCGGTCATTGCAATAGTTTTTGTCACACCTTTATTGCGCAGCAGTCATACAAGCGCACTTTCTTTTGGGGGGAAAAACTCACTTTTTTATTAAAAAATAAGACACCAGTAAAGTTGGCCCAATTTTTTTATTTTTATATTGTGAATGATAATGTTGTGCCGAGTAAATTGATACCCAACATGTCGCGCTTCAAAATTGCGCCCGCTCGTGGAATGGCGTTAAACTTTTGCCCTTAATCTCCATAGGTGACGTTTAAAAAAATTCTACAGGTTGTAAAAACCTTGTTTTCTATATTTTACTTATATTTTTTATTTTTTTTACACTGTTTTTAAAAATAAACTTTGGATCACTTTTGTTCCTATTTACAAGGAATGTAAACGTGTAAATTTAAACATCCCTTCCGGAAGTGACGTTTTGACACCGCTTCCGCCCTACTATGGTATGGAGATGGGGTGGGGTCCATCTTGCCCTCACTCGTAGCCATGCCACAGAGGGAGAAGGATCGCCCCTCTCCCGCTGCTAACGGTGATCTCGCAGTGGAGACCACCATTATCGTGTACAGCAGTGGTCATCAACCCTGTCCTGCAGGGCCCACTAACAGGCCAGGTTTTATGCATTATTTTGGGGAGATGCAGACTGGAATACTGCAATCACTGAGCAGCAAATGACATCACTTGTGATGCATTTCAGTTATTTTGCAAATCTGGCCTGTTGGTGGGCCCTGCAGGACAGGGTTGATGACCGGC
The DNA here is from genome assembly GCA_029574335.1 of Rana kukunoris. Classification (NCBI taxonomy): domain Eukaryota; kingdom Metazoa; phylum Chordata; class Amphibia; order Anura; family Ranidae; genus Rana; species Rana kukunoris. The sequence goes on from CM056054.1 coordinate 64,269,255, forward strand.
GCTTGAAGAGATGGATCTTTTTATTTTTCTCAATTGGGATTTAATTGTAAAGATTTGCTACCACACTGATATTCAGAATATGCTCTCAGAATTTGGTACTGGGTTATCGTTAAAACATTTTAGCACTAGTTATTTAATGGGATGATGTATATATTTTATTGTCCCATTTCCGCAAGACCCCTTTTACACTGGTGTGGAGCGCTGGTAATGGACTCTGCTATGCACCTGAAAACTACTTCCCATTCGTGTGCGTGTGTGTTTTTTCACACTGGGGCGGTGCGCTTATGGGACATTCTGTGAAGTGCGACAACATAGGAGGTTTTTAACCCCTTGTTTGGTGTTAAAAGCAATCTGCTAGTGGCTGAAAAGCAATGCTTAAAGTTATTGTAAAGGCTCGTTTTTTTTGCTATAAAAAACATGTTATACTTGTCCTGTTGCAGTGGATTTGTACAGAGCAGCCTGGATCCTCCACTTCTCGGGTCCCTCTTTGCTACTCCTGGCCCCTCCCTCCTGATCAGTGCCCCCACAGCAAGCAGCTTGCTATGGGGGAAACCTAGCGGAGTCGCAGCTCTGTGTATCCATTCAGATGTGGAGCCCCGTCTCGGCCCTGCACCCTTTCTCCTGCTTGGCTAGCTGACTTTGATTACAGCGGGAGGTAATGATCTTGCTGCTGTGTATCAGCCAATCAGGAAGGAGAATCTTTTTATCTTAATGCATTAAGATCAACATTCTGCCTTTACAAAAAGCATTAAATATTAGGCGACGTAACCTGGTCACGTGAACTATGCTAGCGGCCGGTGGAACACACACCGCCATGGAGGTGGAGGAGCCTGCTATATCCAGATGAGCCTGCAGGCCCCAGTGCCGGGATGGGCACTTTTTAATGGCTTGGCTAATGTTTTTTACTCATGATTTTTAATAAAACTATGTTGCACTATGGAAGCTTTCTATTTGTGTTTCATGTCCTAACCCTAAAATCGGAGGCAAGAGGTTAACGTACATACTCTCAACTTATATGGGTGCAGGCGTCATTTTGCATAGTGGTAATTGACCATCTTTTTAGTTAGAGGTCAACAAAGTCTGGTAAGCATAACCTACTATCTGTGCACTTTGGGTGTTGTAACATACAGGTATGGTGAAGGATTATTTAGTTCACTTTTGGAGAAATCATTCCTTACAGCAAGATTGTGTTTTTTATATAATGGATTTGAAGCATCATCATTTTTTTTTTATCTGACAAGTTAGGACTATCTATTAATATTGCACTTCAATTGATTGCATTACGGACATTAGTTGAATTTAATATTTTTTAATGCCATTTGTCACTATATATATTTTACACAACACTAAAACATGCAACATGTCTGAGCCTTGTATTGAAATTGCTATACATTGTGCATTCTAATATTACATCACTAATGTCTTACACAGGTGCCAAACACAAAACATCATAGGTTTCCCATTACATGCCGACAAAAAGGATATTTTGCAATTTGATATAGAATGTATAATGGTATCATACTTAACCTTACAAAGGCATGTGGAAGAATGCTTTTAAGTGTATATAGCTCAATTAATCAAACCAACAACGGCCTAATAGCTCCCATCTATTGACACCTGAGAAAATAAAAATATGAAAAATACCCAAAATAAAAAGCCAGTAAAAAATAAAATGTATATAAACTATGCTCATCTTTGGGCCTTGCAGAATAGAAATTAAGCCAATAACCATGAAGTCATTTGAATACAAAGCAAGGCTTCAGGACATCAAGCACATGGAAAGGAAATATAAAACCCATAAGTTTAGATGTAAATTCCCACATATGGGAATAGCTGTGCAGATTTTATCAATTCACATAATTTGGTCCCAACCCACTGTCGTACAGTATACGTGAAATGTTTAAAACAATTTCCTAAAAATAAAGTATATGGACCATTTTTGATTGTGTACTGTATTACCACATATCTATGATTTTAGTTTTCAAGACATTGGGAAAAAGAAATACATTACAGTCCAATATACCAAGATAAAACCCCAGATTACTGACGCTGGATTCATGTAAACATTAAAACTGTTGCCATTTAACAGGAAGCATGGGGGGGGGGGGCACAAACTAGTTACTTTACACCATACCCATTTCATTGAGGATTAAAGGGAGGCTTGTAATTGTTCTGTCACAAATCGCAATTTTCACTCGGCACAAGAGACTAGTAAAACATTATGGGGGATGTATCTACTATGTGCACCATCAGATAATCATAGGCAGAGGGCCCTACTTAGACACCTTTTACACTGGAGCCCCCGGCAGCACCACTCATTTTAGCAGCACTAAAGGGGTTGTAAAGGCAGAATATATAAACCATTCCACGCCAATTGTGAACATATACAAATTCTAAGTAAAAAGTATTGGTGAAACACTGTAGTGCTGTTTGCTGCTCCCCGAATGATGAAGTGACTAACTTCTGTCTAGTGATTGATAAAAATGGTATGGTACGCTATACACACAGCCATATGTAATGGAACACAAGTGCAATCTTGTTCTCTAGTGCAAAAAATATATATATATGCACCGATAAGCATCCGTTACGACAGCAGAAACCAGCGTCATAAGAACCGATGATTAGAAGGAACACCCATCCGTTGGCACTTGCGAAACTGCCGTGGGTGAATGGAACGGGGCTGACCTGAGGAGCCCTGAAAAATATTGCAAAGTTTGAACACCATCCAATAGGACGCAAGACCAGTAGCCCTGTCAAACACCCACAACCCCTGGCCTAACTGTCCATACCTGTTAAGGGGGGACGTGAGAGATGCCAAAAATGGACAAACTGATAGGAGGGAAGGGGTATGAGAGCCGGATACCCGAAAGATGAGTTGCTGATGTTGACGGACGAGGCCAACACGCTGTCGCAATAGGCGACGATACACAGACAGAATCAGACATGGCATGACACAACCTACCCGAGTGTCTGTGACCTCCCCCCCCCCCTAGGAACAGGCTGGGAATTGGATAAAGAAGCCTGGACTGACGCACCTGCCCCGACGATACGGCAACCTATGAACAAGAGAACAGTACCAAAAGATATCGGCCCAGACCCCCTACCATTGTGCAGCGAAGAAGCGCCAACTCCATGGATGAGAACCCTGCTAAAATTATCCTTGCAGGAAAGGCCAGAACATGCCCCATGCTAGTATTTGGAGTAGCTGGGATGGAATTTGACACAAACTGAACACCTACCGCCTACCCTGCTGTGACCGGAAAAAAAAAAACCCTAGTTGACTTACCGCTCTGCTGATTCAAGTATGGACCAACCCCTGATCGACGGAGTACTACCATGCTCTGAACCCCCACGTGGGGTAGCCGGGATGTACCAGAATGTGTTGCCCCTGAAACGTGTGGCACGCCCAACCCTAGGAAACAGGAAGAAAAAGACAACAGACAACTAAACATGACCCCCCCCCCCCTCTGTACCTGCCTGGGCCAAAGACGTGAGCAGAAATGACCAGACCTCAGTGCGTGAATGAACCTGACAGATCCCACCCAAGTGTATGTAGTAAGTGTAGTGAGCCCGAGTAACCTGCCGCGCAGAGACAGGTGATTAAAAACGCTCAGGGCCGATGTACCCACAGACCGTGGTAGGTAGATGTATAGGCGTAAGAATGAACGTGCACGTATGACGTATGGTATACAGGCGAGAAGATTGTGGTCAACAATCATTTAAAAAAACTTCAGCCCGTATGGATTCATAGACGTGACAGATCCTGAGATGCGCTCCCTGGCTAACTAAACCCGGAAGAAAGGTATGACGAGACAAAACAAATGAAACTACAAGGCTGTTCGTGCGCATCGTCACTGCAAAGCACGAACAGCTACGACCAAAACACACTACCCCCTCTGTGCCTACCCCAGTATGAAGACATGGCAGTGATGGTGGGACCACATGGGAAAGAGCATGACAAACCCTCCCCCCCGATAATTGACGTGAGTGAGCGCAAGCGACCTGCTGCGATAACGACCATCCGTTGGAACAGAAAACTGGGGACCTGTGTACCCACAGACCGTGATGGGTAGTCCTGCAGGTGAACGAAAAGCATAGTATGACGTGACATGACAGGCGAGAAGATTGAGGTCAACAATCATAAGAAAACGAAACCTCGGCCTTAATGGATCTGAAGACGTGACAGATCCCAATATGAGAGCCCTAGCTAACTGGACCAGGAACGAAAATACCCTAAGACAGTAGGAAACAAATTGCTGACAGAACCGATATGATAGCGCACGCTACGACAGGAAACGTGCTGCTGACAGACCCGCTATGACGGCACACGCTGCGACAGGAAGGCGTGCAGCTGACAGAACAGCTATGACGGCACACGTTATGACAGAAAACACGCTACTGACAAACGCTGTGACGGCACACGCTACGGCAGGAAACGTGTTGCTGACAGAACCGCTATGACAGCACACGCTATGACCGGAAAAGTGCTGATGACAGAAGCTCTATGATGGCAACCCCCGGGACAGCAACGCTATGACGGCAACCCCCCGGGACAGCAACGCTATGACGGCAACCCCCCGGGACAGCAACGCTATGACGGCAACCCCCCGGGACAGCAACGCTATGACGGCAACCCCCCGGGACAGCAACGCTATGACGGCAACCCCCCGGGACAGCAACGCTATGACGGCAACCCCCCGGGACAGCAACGCTATGACGGCAACCCCCCGGGACAGCAACGCTATGACGGCAACCCCCCGGGACAGCAACGCTATGACGGCAACCCCCCGGGACAGCAACGCTATGACGGCAACCCCCCGGGACAGCAACGCTATGACGGCAACCCCCCGGGACAGCAACGCTATGACGGCAACCCCCCGGGACAGCAACGCTATGACGGCAACCCCCCCGGGACAGCAACGCTATGACGGCAACCCCCCCGGGACAGCAACGCTATGACGGCAACCCCCCCGGGACAGCAACGCTATGACGGCAACCCCCCCGGGACAGCAACGCTATGACGGCAGCCCCCCCCTGGGACAGCAACGCTATGATGGCAGCCCCCCCCTGGGACAGCAACGCTATGACGGCAACCCCCCGGGACAGCAACGCTATGACGGCAACCCCCCTGGGACAGCAACGCTATGACGGCAACCCCCCTGGGACAGCAACGCTATGACGGCAACCCCCCCCCCAGCAACGCTATGACGGCAGCCCCCCCCGGGACAGCAACGCTATGACGGCAGCCCCCCCCGGGACAGCAACGCTATGACGGCAGCCCCCCCCGGGACAGCAACGCTATGACGGCAGCCCCCCCCGGGACAGCAACGCTATGACGGCAACCCCCCTGGGACAGCAACGCTATGACGGCAGCCCCCCTGGGACAGCAACGCTATGACGGCAGCCCCCCTGGGACAGCAACGCTATGACGGCAACCCCCCTGGGACAGCAACGCTATGACGGCAACCCCCCTGGGACAGCAACGCTATGACGGCAACCCCCCTGGGACAGCAACGCTATGACGGCAACCCCCCTGGGACAGCAACGCTATGACGGCAACCCCCCTGGGACAGCAACGCTATGACGGCAACCCCCCTGGGACAGCAACGCTATGACGGCAACCCCCCTGGGACAGCAACGCTATGACGGCAACCCCCCTGGGACAGCAACGCTATGACGGCAACCCCCCTGGGACAGCAACGCTATGACGGCAACCCCCCTGGGACAGCAACGCTATGACGGCAACCCCCCTGGGACAGCAACGCTATGACGGCAACCCCCCTGGGACAGCAACGCTATGACGGCAACCCCCCCGGGACAGCAACGCTATGACGGCAGCCCCCCTGGGACAGCAACGCTATGACGGCAGCCCCCCTGGGACAGCAACGCTATGACGGCAACCCCCCCGGGACAGCAACGCTATGACGGCAACCCCCCCCGGGACAGCAACGCTATGACTGCAACCCCCGGGACAAACTGCGGAGCGGAAACGCTATGACAGAAAATGCAGAGACAGGAACTGACAAATTGCGTATTGCAAGGAAAACTGCCAGCGTGACCCGGGAGAAAAGGTGGACAGCAGCCCCTCATGCTGCCAGCGTGACCCCTGGAGATGTGGGTGGACAGCCCTCTCTCATGGTGCTAGGGTGAGCCTGGGAGGAGTAGATGCCTCCCCCCCCCCCCCCATGCTGCCAGCATGTGCCTGGGATGGGTGGGTAGATGCCCCCCCTGATGGCAGCAAAATCCATGGAGGAGTGGGTGGGTGATGCCCCCCTCATGATAGCGCAAGTCGAGAGGACGCCTCCCAAGAACCAGAGTGAGTGGATGGGGGCCCCCCCTTCAGCGTGAGCCCTGGCATCCTATGCTGTGATCCTAATACCCCCCCCCCAACTATTCCCGGACAACCAGCTGCACCCCCCTGCCTCTGATGACTAGCGTACCAAGCCCCTGGACTGGCTCACAGACTTGCCAACAGTGTTGCAGATGTTCCCCAGCCTCCTGAAGGACCGCCACAGTAACAGACAGCAACCCTGAGGAGAGGGAGGGTGGACAGGTGCCCCCTCTCTGCGCAAGCCCTGGAGGTGTGCGTGGCCCTACAGCTGGTGCCGGGGAGAGCATGGGAGCAAAGTGGATGGATGGCCGGGCTGAACCCCCCCCCCCCCACCCTGATACGCACCGGGAGCAGCAGCCAACCCCCCCCCCCCCCAAAGCTGTGAAACGGCAAACCACCCCCTCTTGGTTGCCTGCATTGGCACAGCAGTATGGTGGACGGTCAACCCTCCCTGCCATTAGCAGGGATCAGCCGATGCCTACCTGTCTGGGGGGGGGGGTGGGTGGGAGAAACAGGCGGGCGGTCTCCATGGGGTTCTGCAACCAGCCTTCCTACTTATCATAATGTATAACTGGTGCTAGATGTCATATTTTGAATATCCTATAATGTATATTTTTGTAACCTTGTACCCACATTTGTACACAGCTGTATGGCAGGTACATGTAATGACATAGTTGAATATACAAATTTTGTGTGTTTTTTGATATGTCAATTAACAAAATGAGAAAAACCATCTAAACAATATTTGGTGTCACCACCCTTTGCCCTTTAAAACTGCATCAGTTCTTCTAGGTATACTTGCACATAGTTTTTGAAAGAACTTGACTGTTGGGTTGTTCCAAACATTTTGTATATAGGATGCCTCAAATCCTTATTTCTTCATGTAATCCCAGACACTCAATGTTAAGATCAGGGGTCTGGGGCCAAACCATCACTTCCAGAACTCCTTGTTCTTTACACCAAAGTTGGTTCTTAATGACATTGGCTGTATGTAGCCATCAGGAAAAAGGCAGCTGGCAACTCAATATCATCAAGCGTATTTATTGTAAAACCTCCAGTGAGTACAGTCAGCAGCAGACGTGTTCACAGCACAGTGTGAAATTGATGACCATTAGCACCTGCTGGGTATAATTCATGCGCCTGACTTGAATCTTTTAAAAATACCAGACTTTGTTCAAGTGTAAGAATTGATGCTGGTTTGAAGCCAAAGGGCAAGAATTGATGCTGGTTTGAAGCCAAAGGGTAAGTCGCTTTAGATTTGATTTTCTTCTGCTCGCCCGTTATGTAAATGAATGAAAATGCATTTTTACTTTACAGCATTCACACCTAATGTGTATCTATCTATCACTGCTTAAAGTTAAAGGCGCACTTTGAAAACATTTTAGATCTCAACGGGCAAAAATCTCATGGATATCTATACTGATATGGACTGGGTAATGTGTTGGGAATGAAAGTATGGCGCATCATTTGATGAAAATGAAAATTATCCACCTACAGAGGGCTAAATTCAGACACTAAATTTCAGAAAAAATTATGCAGCAAGCCATTTTGCTGAAATTTCATTGCAACGACTCAATTGGTCCTTAGTAGTTTGTATGGCCCCAAATACTTGCATGCTCTCACCACATGAGGCTGGGCATTGTTGTGCACCAGGGGGAACCCAGGACCCACTGCACCAGCGTAGGGTCTAACAATGGGTCCAACGATTTCATCCCGATGCCTAATTGCAGTCAGGGTGCCATTGTGTAGCCTGTAGAGGTCTGTGCATCCCTCCATGGATATGCCTTCCCAGACCATCACTGACCCACCACCAAACCAGTCATGCTGAACGATGTTACAGGGAGCATAAAGTTCTCATTGGCTGCTTTAGACCCTTTCACGTCTGTCACATGTACTCCAGGTGAACCTGCTCTCATCTGTGAAAAGCATGGGGCACCAGTGGTGGACCTGCCAATTCTGGTGTTCAATAGAAAATGCCAATCAAGCTCCACAGTGTCCGGCAGTGAGCACACTAGAGGACATCGGGCCCTCAGGCCACCCCCCCATGAAGTCCGTTTCTGATTGTTTAGCGAGACATTCACACCAGTGGCCTGCTGGAGGTCATTTTGTGGGGCTCTGGCAGTGCTCATCCTCTTCCTCCTTGCACAAATGAGCAGTTAACGTTCCTGCTGATGGGTTAGGGACCTTCTGTGGCTCTGTCCAGCTCTCCTGCGGTAACTGCCTGTCTCCTGGAATCTCCTCCATGCTCTTAAGACTGTGCTGGGAGACACGGCAAACCTTCTGGCAATGACATAATTGGACTGCCAAAAACTATGTGCACTTTTAAACTGGTTTCATGTTTCTGTGAAGTAAAGAGACACACGGAACAAAAACAAACAAATACAGGGCAGTGTTTTGAATTTTTAAAATTCATCTGATTTGGTTCTGAGGAGTTTTAGACACGGTAATGACAGCTTGGACCACAGTGAAAAGCTGCCATGAGATTTTTCATAAGGAGCGAGACGAGCATCAAGTGTGGAGATCAGAGCAGATTTGCAGCAACTTCAAAGCAAAAATGAACACTGGGGACATGAAACCAGGACTGCATTAAGGTAAAGGAAGCTATTTAGCTAAAAAAAAAAAAAAATCCTTTAGTGATCATTGAAGAGGACACTGTGAATCCAGGCCTTCATGGTAGAATATCTGCTAGGAAACCACTGCTAAAGGCAACAAGCAGAAGAGACTTGTTTGGGCTAAACACAGGGAATGGACATTAGACCAGTAGAAATCTGTGCTTTGGTCTGATGAGTCCAAACTTGAGATCTTTGGTTCCAACCACTGTGTGTTTGTGCGACTCAAAAAAGTTAATGGATGGACGCTACATGCCTGGTTCCCACTGTGAAGCATTGAGGAGGAAGTGTGATGGTGTGGGGGTGCTTTGCTGGTGACACTGTTGTGATGGTGTGGGGATTTATTCAAAATTGAAGGCATACTGAACCAGCATGGCTACCACAGCATCTTGCAGCGGCATGCTATTCCATCCGTTTTGCGTTTTTTTAGTTGGACCATCATTTATTTTTCAACAGGACAATGACCCCAAACACACCCCCAGGCTGTGTAAGGGCTATTTGACCAAGAAGGAGAGTGATGGGGTGCTGGCCTCCAGTCACCGGTCCTGAACCCAACCGAGATGGTTTGGGGTGAGCTGGACCGTAGAGTGAAGGCAAAAGGGCCAACAAGTGCTAAGCATTTCTGGGAAGTCCAAGACTGTTGGAAGACCATTTCAGGTGACTACCTCTTGAAGCTCATTAAGAGAATGGCAAGAGTGTGCAAAGCAGTAATCAAAGCAAAAGGTGGCTACTTTGAAGAACCTAGAATATGACATATTTTCAGTTTCACACTTACGTATATAATTCCACATGTGTTAATTCATAGTTTTGATGCCTTCAGTGTGAATCTACAATTTTCATAGTCATGAAAATAAAGAAAACTCATGGAATAAGAAGGTGACCAAACTTTTGGTCTGTACTGTATATATATGAAAAAGCCCACAGAGGGCTGACGCTGCGCTAATCAAAAGTAATTACCAATGATAGGGTAAATTGGTAAGCAGCTGGCACAAAATCGTGTACAACAATCAATAAAGCATAAAAAATAAGAGGGTGCAGCGCTAAGAACACTTGATATTAAGAAAATTATTATGATACAACATTCATATATAAATGAAGTAAGAAAAACCCTGTGAAACAAAATTAAATTAAACACACCTTGCTGGAAACCTGAATCTCCAGCATAAATATTGAAAGATCTCGTATTAAGTCTGGTGATAATCCTGATAGTGAAAGGGTTAACGGAACTCAACAATAACAACAATCATATGTGATATAAAACTGTAGATATAAGGTATATAAAAAAAGAAAGGGAAAGTCTCTAACAATGAATTGTTAAGAGATCTAGTAGTAAAGTCCAGTGTTAATCTTCGTGATGAGAGAAGATGTGAAGAAAAATTGCCAGATGAAATCCAATACCCATCAGATGGAGGAGGAGAGAAGACGCCCTATATTCGTGAGGTAAGAATGCCTGCTTACCGCAAAGACTGTTTTGCACCAGTCTTATGAAACACAGGGACATCCGGTCTCCCTAGAACCATTCAGCATAAATCCCAACTGACACTCAGTGATGACTCCGAGGTGGGTACCTTTCTGATGGTTTGTATGTGATGTTTCCAGCATAGTTATAATATATATTATAATATAATACTTTTTGTTTCAAGATGTGCCAAATGCTTTCAGTTGGTGAAAGGTCTGGAATGCAGGCAGGCTGGTTAAGAACAGACTCTTCTATGAAGTCATGCTGTTGTCGTCATAGATGCAGTATGTGGTTTAGCATTGTCCTGCTGAAATATGCAAAACCTTCACTGAAAGACATCTGTTAAGGAGCGTACACTGCTCTAAAACCTGGATATATCTTTCAGCATTTTCTGCCTTTCCAGATCTACAAGCTGCCAATTCCATGTATAGCAGACACAGGCATTTGAACTGAGCGCTGATAACAAGCTGGAAGGTTCTTCTCTTTATTTCAGAGGATGCAGCACCCATGGTTGACAATGAGTGTCAAATTTTAATTAGTCTGACCACTTTGCAACAGACCTTTTTAAATGGGCTGCAGCATTTCTGTATCATGTCTAGATATGGCTTTTTCTTTGCATGATTTATTTTTATTTTTCTCACTTCGTCTTTCAGGACAGCACTTGGAGAGAGCGCAGCTCCACCCACTTCCCAGGAAACACTGCAGTCACTGCTATAACTTCCGCCCACCTCCACCATGGCCTCAGTTGTAGTGTTTCCTCCGGCCATGGTGGAAGCGCTGCAGGGAACCAGGAGGATGCTGGACTCTCTCCAGGGGGAGACGGATTAAAGGCATACCTGCGATCGGTTGTTTTCTTTAGGAGGCAGACCCAACCTCCCCCCTGACGCGTGGGGGACGTTTCGGTGCTCCCCTCTTCTCGAGCCCGGCGAGGCTAAAGGCTGCCTGGGGTTCCGCGCCAATAGGCTGGGCATTGCAGGCCAGGTTAGGAGGCGGTTAGATGCCGGTCTCCTGGGGTCTGCGATGTCCCGGTACGGAGGGCGGGCGACGTCATTTCCGGTGGAGGCGGGACTTCCGGCGGCGCGTGGCGGATTCCGGTTCCGGCCGCTGGAACGCAGAAGGGAGGGGCAGCCTCGGCGGTGCAATTTCCGGTTCCCACAGCGGTGGGGTTAACCGGGACTTTCAAAAGGAGGCGCACAAACGATCGCCGCGTTCTGGGAAAATGGAGCCAGAAGATGCAGCGGAGGTGGCGGGAGCAGGAGCCACATGCACCAGCCCGGCCCAGGTAGGAAAACAGCGGTTTAAGTCTACCTGGTTCCTTGTTATGTCCCTCCTACTGCCCCTTTGGGGAGAGGAGCCTGCCTCACTCACCCTAGTCACGTCCCTGGGAGAGTGTTGTTTGTTTGGTACAGCGGTGATGGGACCTGGTGTGTTTTTTGTTCACTAGCTGTTTTGTGGTGGTTTGGGTCTGAGACACAAAAAGTTAAACATGGGGTTGTTGTCTTTTGTGTTTTTTCAGAAAGCTAAAGAGAAGCTAAAAATTGCAGTACCCCCTCCTAAGAAACGGTGTGCTACCTGCAAAACAACCCTTAAAGGGTCTTGGGCTAAGCCGTTATGCAAGGCATGCATCGCGGACATAGTCAAAGGGGAAGCCTCTACTAGTGCAGCCTCCGAACAACCCAAAGAGATGCTCTCTTCTTTTAGGAAAGAGCTAGAAGAGACCTTTCAGACGTTTCGCTCCTACTTGGACAGAGGGGCGGCGTCGGGGTCAGCAGCTAAGGCCTCCACTAGTGCACCCTTGGATTATAGAGGGGCAGGTAGTGAGTCCGAGGAGGAAGAGCCTAGCAGCCTAGTCTCAGGGTCAGAGGCGGAAGAAGAAGATACAGGAGAATCTTCTTCTTCACGTTACAAGTTGTCCTTGAAGAGGTGGATGACTTACTGAAAACTATTCATTCCACCTTAAACATTAAGGTGGATAAGACGCATTTGTCTCTGCATGACAAGATGTACCAGGGTTTAGACGAAGTCAAGCATCGAACCTTTCCAGTACATAGAGTATTGTCAGATGCGGTCAAAAGGGAGTGGAAAGACCCAGAGAGGGCTCCTTTCTTTTCCCGATCACTCAAGAGGAGATTTCCTTTTGATGAGGATCCAGCGCAGGTATGGAATAAGAAACCTAAGCTGGATGCTGCGTTCTCAAAGGTATCCCGAAATACAGACTTGGCCTTTGAGGATACGGGCACCTTAAAAGATCCCCTAGATAAAAGAGCAGAGGCGCTCTTAAAGAAGGCTTGGGATGCCTCTCTGGCCAACCTCAAACCAGCTATGGCATCCACAGTAGTGGCCAGGAACCTTGAGCATTGGTTGGAACAGCTGAAGGGTCACATTGAGTCTGGGACCTCACGCAGAGAGTTGCTAGAGTCCTTCCCGATTCTTCTGAAGGCAGTAGGCTATATGGCGGATGCCTCAGCCGAGTCAGTGAGAATATCAGCCCGTTCCTCGGCCCTAGTGAATTCGGCCAGGAGGGCTCTCTGGGTCAAAACCTGGACTGGGGACACGGCTTCGAAGGCTAAGTTATGTGGACTGCCCTTCGATGGAGATCTGGTATTTGGCGCCGGTCTGGACACTGTTCTGGATAGGACGGCGGATAGGAAAAAAGCCTTCCCCTTAAAGAAGGTAGTACCGCGGACCAGGAAAAATTTTCGTCCTTTTTTCCAGCCCCAAGATCCTAAAGAGGCACAAAAAGGTCAGGGTGGAAGGTCCTGGCGGCCTCAGAGGGGTAGAGGGAGACCCGGGGTGTTTCGCTCCCCTAGCCAGCCCGCTAAACCCCAGTGACGGTCGCCCGGCTGTGGGAGGACGTCTTCAGGCGTTCCTTCCACAGTGGGCAGAGACTACTTCCAGTGCATACATCCTCAAGGTTATTGCGGAGGGCTACGCGCTGGAGTTCTCAGAGAAACCACCGTCGCGTTTCTACGCGACTCAGCTGCCCAAGGATCAGGAGAAATCCAGGGCAATGTTGTCGCTGTTAGAGGAATTTCTCCAGCAGAGGGTGATCACCCCGGTACCCCAACAAGAGCAGGGGACGGGTTGCTACTCCCATGTGTTTCTAGTAAAAAAGCCGGCAGGAAAATTTTGTTTGATTCTGAACTTGAAATTCCTGAATCGGTCAATCAAGTACAAGAGGTTCCGGATGGATACCATCTACTCGGTCAGAAGGCTTCTTCCAGCGGGTTGCTTTCTGGCTTCGATAGACCTAAGGGATGCTTATCTTCACGTCCCGATAAAAGCCTCTTCTCAGCGTTTCCTGCGTCTAGCAATCAGGAAGCGAGGTCAAACACTTTCAGTTCAGGGCCCTGCCGTTTGGTCTCTCCTCCTCTCCGAGGATCTTTTCGAAGGTGGTGGCGGAGGCCTTGGCACCTCTAAGGCTGGAAGGAGTTTCGGTAATTCCATACTTGGACGACCTCCTGTTGTTCGCCAAGACGGAAGATCAGCTTCTCAAAGACCTGTGGAGGACTCAGGCCCATTTGGAGGGCCTAGGTTGGATTATGAACAGAGAGAAGTCAAATCTAGTCCCCTCTCAGGTCATAGTCTTTTTGGGGTACACCATAGACTCCATCCAGGAGAGGTTATTTCTACCAGAGGAGAAAATAATCAAGGTTCAGGCAGCAGTGAAGGCAGTGCAGACGAATCTGTCAGTGTCAGTTCGTGCAGCTATGTCCACCCTGGGACTTCTCACATCCTCCATTCCTGCGGTTCAGTGGGCCCGCCTGCATTCAAGGAGTCTCCAGCAGGCGATTCTACAGAATTGGACGCATGGAGAACCCCTAGAAAAGGAGATCAGGGTTCCAACCTCAGTAAAAAAGGAAACTTTGGTGGTGGAGGGCTCACGCAAATTTGAGTCAGGGTCTAGTGTGGTCCTTCCCCGCTACAATGGTCCTAACTACGGATGCCAGCTCCTGGGGATGGGGTGCTCACCTCAGGGGTCAGTTGGCTCAGGGGTCCTGGTCCAGGGAAGAGTCCAAGAGATCCTCCAATTGGAGGGAACTCAAAGCCGTTTGCCTAGGGCTTTGGGCCTTCCAGGAGACGATACAGGGTCAGCATGTCCAGATACTGTCGGACAATGCTACAGCGGTAGCTTACGTCTCAAGGCAGGGGGGCACGAGGAGCAGGGTTCTCCTGAACCTGGCCCTACACATGCTTTACTGGGCAGAGACAAACTTGGCATCTCTGTCTGCAGTTCACCTAAAGGGCAGTTTAAACCACCTGGCAGACTTCCTAAGCAGGAGGAGGGTTCTAGAATCCGAGTGGAGTCTGAATTCAGAGGTGTTCCAGGAAATAGCAGACAGGTGGGGAACCCCTCAGATAGACCTGTTCGCGTCCCAAGCCAACGCCAAGGTTCCGGTTTTCTTTTCCCTCAACAGACTGGATCAAGCAGAGGGTCTAGATGCGTTAGTTCAGCATTGGCCCTTCCATTTGTGTTATGCTTTCCCCCCAGTACAAATGGTTCCGTTAGTTCTGCGGAAACTTCAGGTAGAAAAGACGACTCTTATACTGATAGCCCCATACTGGCCCAAAAGGCCTTAGTTTTCAACTCTGCTGAAGCTGGCAATAGAACCCCATCAGCTACTTCCAGCCAGAAAGGACTTATTATACTAGGGTCCTCTGCTCCATCCCAACGTGGATCGGCTCAACCTGGCGGCCTGGTTACTGAAGAGTTAATCCTGAGTAGGAAGGGTTTATCAAAACGGTTAGTGGATACGCTACTTAGTAGCAGAAAGGAAGTTACCAGGGCGATTTATTTCAAGACCTGGAGGGTCTTTATTCCTGGTGCAGTTCAAAGAATTGTTCCCCTATGAATAATTTTTCGGTCCTGGAGTTTTTACAGGACGGGATGGACAAGGGTCTGGCAGCCAGCACCCTGAAAGCGCAGGTTGCTGCGCTATCAGTATTTCTAGAGAGACGGTTATCTCTAGATCCCTATGTCATCAGATTTTTTAAAGCATTGGCCAGGGCTAGGCCTTCCCCCTTTAAATTTTTTCCCAAGTGGGACTTATCGGTGGTTTTGGGGGGTCTGACAAAAAGACCTTTCGAACCACTGTTAGAAGCATCTTTTACAATTTTGGACCCTGAAAGCGGTCCTTTTAGTAGCCGTCACCTCGGCTAGGAGAATTAGTGAGCTACAGGCTCTTTCTATTGTGGAACCCTTCTTGACCATCTTCCCAGATAGTCGTGTTGAGGACGGATCCTGGGTTCCTTCCTAAGGTGGTATTGGCCTTCCATAGGACACAAGAAATAGTGTTACCTACCTTTTGTCCGACTCCTTCCGGTTCAAGGGAAGAAGAGTTTCATACCTTAGATGTCAGAAGGTGCATTATGCACTACCTGGAAGTCACCAGGGAAATTAGAAAATCCAATTCTCTGTGTTGTTCTCGGGTGCACGTAGGGGGTACGGTGCTTCCAAAAGTACACTAGCCAGATGGCTCCGTATGGCTATCCACGAGGCCTATAAGGCTAGGGGTATAGAACCTCCCCCAGGGGTGGTGGCACATTCTACAAGGGCAGTGGCAACTTCCTGGGCAGAACGGGCTGGAGCTTCACCAGAGCTTATCTGCAAGGCAGCTACGTGGACGAGTTTTTCCACTCTTACTCGCCACTACAGGATGGATCTGCTCTCAGCGGCGGAGCAGTCTTTTGGCAGGAAGGTCCTGCAAGCGGTGGTCCCACCCTAGAGTAAGTACTCGGTTATCATCTCCAAGTGCTGTCCTGAAAGACGAAGTTAGAAAACCTTAGTTACACTTACCGGTAACGGTATTTCTATGAGTCTTTCAGGACAGCACCCATAACCCACCCTTCTCTCTTCTGGTGGATATATGTGTGTATATATATATATATATATATATATATATATATATATATATATATATATATAATGTGTGTGTTGTACTAACATGTTTTGGTTGCTATGTTCTGCTTATCTCATTTCAGTATGGCCGGAGGTGCTCGTGTACAACTGAGGCCATGGTGGAGGTGGGCGGAAGTTATAGCAGTGACTGCAGTGTTTCCTGGGAAGTGGGTGGAGCTGCGCTCTCTCCAAGTGCTGTCCTGAAAGACTCATAGAAATACCGTTACCAGTAAGTGTAACTAAGGTTTTTCAAACGGTTAACTATGCCATCCAAACATGAATAGGTAAACCTCTGTCTGAAGTATTCCAGAGCCCATGCAGTCATGTCCTTTAGAGACTCATGCCTGTTTTTAATGCAGTGCCACCTGAGGGCCAGTCCATAATGGTCTTGCAATATTTGGATTGGCCTTGTCCCTTTATAGTGAGTTAGCCAGATTCTCAATGTTTTGATATGTACTATATCTTTTGCAATTTTACATTGAGGAACATTCTGAAAACTTCAACAATTTTGCTTTTTTTTTTTTCAGATTAGTGAACCTTGGCACATCTTTACTGAGTCCCTCTGACCCTCTAAAATGCTCTTTTTATACCCAATCATGTTACTGACATGTTGCCAATTAACCTAATTTGCAAGATGGTCTTCCATCTCTTGTTTGTACCACTTATTTTGACAGCTTTTTGAGACATGTTGGTCCCATCAAATTCAAAATGACCTCTTTTATGGGTTTGAGATTTACAAATCATTACATTCTGGGTTTTTCTAGGTAAGTTTTATACAGCGTCCTAACTTTTTTGGAAGAGTTTGTGTTAACTAACCTGCCAGCTTTCCAGCCTTTGCACCAACTGAAAACATTTGGCATATCTTGAAACAAAAAAATACGACAAAACCAGGCAACACTGTTGAGCAGTTTCTCGGGCAAAAAGGTGTGTGTACATATTTTTTTTTTTTCGAAGAGGACTTTATAGTTTTGAAATAAAAAAACAAACGGAAGCTGAGATGTCCATTAACTACTTGCCGACCAGCTGCCGTGAGCCCGTATCTATACGTCGGCTCTCTATGCGGCCACTAGGGGCGCGTTCGCCGCTGGGCACCAACAATCGCTCGTTGCAGAGCGAGGACAGGGAGCTGTCAGGGGAGAAATGCCTGACCGTCTGTTCATACAATGTATGAACAGCGATCAGTCGTTTCCCCTAGTGATGCCACCCCCCCCCCCCCCCTACAGTTAAAACACACCCAAGGAACATACTTGACCCCTTCCCTGCCAGTGGCATTTTTATAGTAATCCGATGCATTTTTATAGCACTGATTTTTTTCTGAAATATGTAGAATACGTATCCGCCTAAACTGAGGAAAGAATTTTTTTTTATATATTTTTGGGGGATATTTATTATAGCAAAAAGTGAAAAAAAAATTTCTTTCAAAATTGTTGCTTTATTTTTGTTTATAGCGCAAAAACTAAAAACCACAGAGGCGATCAAATGCCACTAAAAGAAAGCTCTATTTGTGGGGAAAAAAAGACGCCAATTTTGTTTGGGAACCACGTCGCACGCCTGCGCAATTGTCAGTTAAAGCGACGCAGTGCCGAAGTGCTCTGGTCTTTGACCAGCAATATGGTCCCAGGGTTAAGTGGTTAAACATACAAAATGTGTAATAATCAGACAAGGGCTTGTTTGGGCACCTATGAATCGCACAAAAAGAAAATATGGTTGGTACACGTCCTTGGTTTTTTAAAATCCACTTTACCTATCACGTCAGTGATTCATTTTTAACTTACAAGGTGAGCAGGACATAAGAGAAGGCTGGAAAGGACATATTGTATGACTTTTGCATCCCAACGTCCCACAAACCTAAAAAGACCTTGACTTTTCTTGTGTGCAGTTCAGACAGATATCCAATGATAACAAAAATATGTGCAGCTCTAAAAAATTATAATGCAAATTATTTTTTTTATTTTTTTAAACAGCATGTGATATTGGTGCTAGTATGTGCTAAAAGATATTCTCATAGTGATCAGAACAAACCTGAATCTTATGCAATCAATAGTTATCGTGCACAAATACAACAATTCATAGGTTGAAATGTTCCTCATATGGATGTGAAAAGTACAACGTGTATTTATACGTTCAGTAACCATTAAGGTGCCAAATTAAATTAATGTATATACATGCAACTCAAATGAAGAGCATATATATCTAGCTCTATCTGCTTATATAAAGTGACAAAGTGCTTGGAGCATAAAAAAAACCCTTCTTGAAAAGTTATTAAAACTAGTGGGTGCAAATGCAGAGGTCTCTAGGCCCAAAGTAACAGTTCGTTAGATGGACAGAGGGGTTTCTCCAAGAATGGTAGAGGATATCCAAATTCCCAAAATAGAAGAGGAAGGAGTCGCGCCATCCTAGTGTGGTAGAGAAGGAAGGCTTACCTGAAATTGTTGACCACAAAGTGGTCAATGGCAATACATATGTGGAGCTTCGTATTGGTGTGTAACAAAAACTTCTACACTCACATTAAACACCATAGGCAAACGGCATAGTACAATAAGATCCTCAAACTTCCGGTCCAGCCGTGATGCAGAAGAGATATTAGACACGTTGCCAACTCGTGTGACTTAATCAAGGGTCCCCTATGTTTAATGTGAGTGTACAGTGTGTGTGTATGTAACCCTTTTTATCTTTTTGGTCCTATTGGAAGCTATGGATAAATATCATCTGTTTCAAACAATTTGTACGTATGACATGAGCGCTTTTTTTTAATGATTTGTAAGTGTTTATATACAATTTAATGAACAACTTTTATACTTGTTGGCTCTGTTGAATGGAATTGGTGGCCTGGAAGCTGCTCCTTTCGCGCCCCCCCCCCCACCAGTGCTCATGGCTCCGTTTTTTGTGCTCGCTGTCTGCATCCTTTGACACAGACAGCAGGTTTAGCCATGCCCCTTCTTCCTTGTTTGCTTTTTGACAGCAGCGGGAGCCAGCGGAAGGATGTGCCACTTGTTGGGGGGGGGGGGGGGGGGGAAGCAGTGTGAACAGCAAGCGTTTATGCAACTTTCAGCAATCTTTTGCATACCTTTTTGGTAAGCTTCAAACAGCTTTATTGAAGGCTTTTAAAGCACCCTTTGGCTACTGTTAGGAAATTTTACACTTAATGAAGTGCTGATTTGTCACTTTAAGCCTGCCTGCTGCTATTGGGTTTCCACAAGTGTTCAACAAGCTACAATTTGTGCTAAAGCCTGCTAGCGGCTTGTTTTTAAAGTGGTACGCTGCATTCCCTTTAGGATCTGTATTAAACATTTTCAAACTGCCTCTAAACGGTACTTTAAAAGCCTTGGCTCTCTCCCTGGCATCACTAGTGTGGGCACCCGGCTGTAATGGCTTGCAGCTTCACAGCTGGGTGCGCACTGTGCAAAGTCACTCTGTGTGTCCTGAATGGCCTAGGGAGGGAGGGGGAGTTGCCTAGGCAGCATGAGTGGAAGTGGGAGCTGGGTACCTGTCAAAACTAGGTACCTACACTCCCCCCCCCCCCCCCCCCCCCCCCCAAAAAAAAAACATGCCAAATGTGAAGAAGTTCCACTTTTGGGTGGAACTCTACTTTAAACTGATTAGCCTGCTATTCAAGGTTCACAGCAGCTACGAATGCACACTTGCCTGTCCCAGGATCCAGCGATGTCATCGCCTGACCTCATTGATGATCTTTGGGTCCGGGTGCCAAAATACTGTGGGCAGCCAACTGACACCTTGCCTCTCCAGATGACTGCCTGAGTCATGCTGCGCCCTGTGAATGGCCCTGCAGTTTCCTGGGACTTGACGTGTCCAAGAGGCTGAGGGGAAAGAAGGGGGAGAAATGTTGACCTCCCATATGGATTGCCGTATCAAAATTGGGTATCTGTCTCCCTCTTCCCAACAAAAAACATTGCAAATATATGGGGGGGGGGGGGATTATAGCGTAAGCTCCCTTCTTGGGGTGAAGTTCTGATTTAACCATAGCTTAAAATTTCAGCTTATTGTATTCTGATCTGTATTGGATTATGAATAAATGTCAACTTCTGATTGGTCCTTTATATTGACCAAATTGTAAAGGGTTCTTGCTGTTTGTTCTTGCATTAAAGATTAATGCACAAGTTCCACTGTTTTAGGGTGAAGTTGCAATACTTTTTTTTTTATTTTTGTTTTCTTCTTATTCCAGGTAATATCCAAGTGTCATGGATAGATGATACATCAGCATTTGTGTCTCTCAGCAAATCAGATCAAGTACAAATAGGTAAGAGATGCTGTGTTGTCTTATTGTAACAAGAACAATATTTTCAAGGTTTGTACTTTGTGCCTTTATGACAAATTTTTTACATGCAGTCTGACAATAAGGCCCCTTTCACATTGAGGCGTTTTTTTAGGCAGTACAGCACTAAAAATAGCGCTGCTATACCGCGTGAAAAAAACCTACCCTGTAGTCTTCAATGTGAAAGCCCGAAGGCTTTCACACTGAAGCGGTGCGCTAGCAGGACCGCTCCAAAAGTCCTGCTAGCCGCATCTTTACTACGGTATAGGAGCGGTGTGTTTACTGCTCCTATACCATGCCTTCCCATTGAAATCAATGGGAAACCGCGGTAATACCGCCCGCAATGCGCCTCTACAGAGGCACATTGCAGGTGGTATTAACCCTTTTTTGGCCGCTAGCGAGGGTTAAAATAGCACCGCTAGCAGTCGAATACCGCGGTAAATACGACCGTATAACAGCGCTAAAAATCGCGCTGCTATACCGCCACCGTGGCTCTATCCCCAATGTGAAAGCAGCCTAATTTTTTACACATTCTAAGAAAGCAGATCAATGCTGGCATGAACACTTTGCATCCCTAAGCTTGCTGAGCATAGCTTTAGCAAAAAGGCTGGAATGGGACTTTGAGGTGCCAAAAAAAGACAAGCTAGCATGTATAATAAAAGTAACACATTTTATTTAATACATTTAGTTAAGATATAACAATCTCAAGTTAAAATTGCATATTTGTGGAAATACAACTACTGTCATTCTTGACATGTTTCGCTAGTGTATAGCTTCTTCAGGAGATTTTTAGATGTCTGTGTACAGCATCTTCACTGCAATCTATAGAAGAAAACGTAAGATAAAAATACAATGGTGACAAAAGACAGATGTCAATTAAACCTTTATATAAAAGAAAATACTCTTACCCCAAAGACTGCTTTTGGGTCAATATGAAAACATATCCGGGTCAATGTCCACCATTTCAGAGGATATCGGTAAGTCCTAGAAGGACCAAAGTGCCTGTAAGGATCTCCATCTCCCCCCGGATGAACACCAATACTAGTTACTGCTCAATAGCAATGATGATTACCTATTGCAAATGAAAAGCCTAATTCAAAAATTGGATAGCTGCAATTTATTTTTTAAACCACCGGAGGGAGCACAAAGGCAAGGCTGAAAATACAACAGGGAAGGAGCTGTATTAGAACTTCAGTGCATCTTGGTCAGGGACTGGGCTGAGTGATAGATATATACAGTCACAGGGAACTCTTACCTTGCTAATATCACTGAAAGAGAAGATAGAAGTCCAAAGCCAGGGTGTGCAGCAGCGACAAGGTTGCATTGTTTTTTTTTTTTCTGCCTTTCAACCAACCAGATCTGAAAGACACCTTTTTTGTCATAGCAACAAGGGCCCAATAAACTAGACAAAGTGATGTGATGAACCATAAGTGTTTGCAGAATTTACTTCAAGGTTGCATATAAAAGCATGTGGTTTCCAGGTAGGTTCAGGGCGAATGGTCGCAATAAGCCACCACCATGCAGGGCTATTTATGGTCCTCAGTTGCTGGCAGGGATTCCTGCCAATCAAGTGCAGATGCCAACGAGTGCTGATTGCTCATGTAATGACATCATGCGCAAATGTGAAGACCTGTTTGTGAATATGGGCCATCATTCTATATGGTGTTAGCCAACCAGGGTCATGTACATTGCAGCCCATATATCGCCATGGTTTTTGAACTGGGGGTGGAATGATAAGGGCCTTGCTTGTAGCTAATGGCTTTGTTTAGCCCAGGATATCTGGTGGCTGATAAAGGTATACAGTAAATCCATTTAGTCTCATGTTGCAATAGAGATTTATCATTGTCCCCCCACCTTGCTCATGTTGGGGATATGCTCTAGAGCAGAGGTGTCAAACGCAGTTTCATTGTGGGCTACATCGGCATTATGCTTGCCCTCCAAAAGAGCTGGTTGTATCTAAGATTAGATGTCCAGCGCACCCCCTCCCCCTCCCTTGCATTCACTTGATTGTCTGCAGTTCTGCTTGTCGATGGCCGACCTGAATGTGGCTCAGCCTCGATTATTTCCTTCCTGAAAGCGTTTAACTAAAGACCGGGCCTATTCATACTTGCTGTTTACATGTTAAAAACATTTTTTTGCTCTAAAATTACTTGGAACCCCCAAACGTATATAAATAAAAAAATATTTTTTCCCCAGACGCCCTAGAGAATAAAATAGCGGTCGTTGCAATACTCACACCGTATTTGCGCATCGGTTTTGCAAGCGTTATTTTTTAATTGAACAAATAAAACTGTAGTTGGCCCAGTTTTCATTTTGTGAAAAAATGTTGCACATAGTAAATTGATACCCAACATGTCATGCTTAAAATTGCTCCCGCTCGTGGAATGTTTGAGTTTAAAAATATCTACAGGTTACCAGTTTTGAGTTGGAGGTCTAGTGCTAGAATTATTGCTCTTGCTCCAACAATCGCGGCGATACCTCACATGTGGTTTGAACAGTTTTCATATGCAGGTGCAAGGTGTTAGAAAATCTTGATTAGTGGCTGTAATTGGACCGCATAGTCCCCTCTGTCAGTAGGGAGGGTTCCTCCATTCACCTTGACTGTGTTGGAGGAATTTAGTAAATTTTCGTTGACACTGGCAGTGGTGCTGCTTTCCCTGAAAGACTTGTCTATACTGTCATTTTCTCTAAAAGGTTATGGAATGCACGGGCTTAGACCAGTAAAGATCTATATTATGCTTCTTGGAAAATGTTCCTTTATCTTGCAGAGATTTTATTGAGCTAAGCATGGCATTTAAACTGTAAGCCTGTTACAGGATAAGCATTCCATAAATGTATAAAATGTTTTTGCATCCTGTGCTTAATGCACAAGGCAAGCTTTGTTTTGGCTGGATAGTGACGGTTTTAAAAGACTCAGAAGCTCGTGATTTATTAGAGATTTTCCATGGGATATAGGGACATCTAAGCAGATGTCTGTGGAGCCAGTAAGTGAGTGCTAAGTTTAATGGGTATGTTAATGCATACAGCTCTATGCCAAGAGAGGGCTGTATGGATTCAGGAACTTGCATGGCTGTGTGTCGCAATCACAGGCTTAAAATGTATGTCCATTGTTAATCTCTACTAGCAATTTTTTTTTAAATGGCTAATATTCATTTATTTTTATTGGTTAACAAGAAGCCTTCCTGATTTCTTGCGATTTAATTCATATTTTTGGTGGTGTGTGTTATGTGATTATACATCAAAGGCTCTATTTTGTCCCATTCTTCATAATGTAAAAGCTAACTCCACCTTTTTTATATTGCATACATATTTAGGGTGCAACATGTTAAGCAACTCCTCCCTTCGAAGACCCTCTCTGACTGTATGTTTTCTCCTGCAGCCACTGTCACTTTTGAATTAGGCAGGATGGGCTCCACACAGCCAATTGGCACTCCAGGTGACAGCGCACACCTAGGTATGGGCAGAGAGCTGGAGGAAGAGTCTCTCCAGTCTCTCCTGGCACTGCACCCATGATACCTTTTTGATTGTGGGTGCAATGCTTTGAAGGCTTCTATGAAAAATGACCCCCCCCCCCATTTTAAGTGATTATAAACTTAGTGTGTATGTGTACACATATATATTTTGTGTGTGTGTGTATGTATATATATATATGTGTGTGTGTGTGTATATATATATATATATATATATACATACATACATACATACATACATACATACATACATACATACATACATACATACATACATACACAGTGCGGAAAGTAAGTATTTGAACACCCTGCTATTTTGCAAGTTCTCCCACTTGGAAATCATGGAGGGGTCTGAAATTGTCATCATAGGTGCATGTCCACTGTGAGAGACATAATCAAAAAAAAAAAAATCCAGAAATCACAATTTATGATTTTTTAACTATTTATTTGTATGATACAGCTGCAAAGAAGTATTTGAACACCTGTCTATCAGCTAGAATTCTGACCCTCAAAGACCTGTTAGTCTGCCTTTAAAATGTCCACCTCCACTCCATTTATTATCCTAAATTAGATGCACCTGTTTGAGGTCATTAGCTGCATAAAGACACCTGTCCACCCCATACAATCAGTAAGAATCCAACTACTAACATGGCCAAGACCAAAGAGCTGTCCAAAGACACTAGAGACAAAATTGTACACCTCCACAAGGCTGGAAAGGGCTACGGGGAAATTGCCAAGCAGCTTGGTGAAAAAAGGTCCACTGTTGGAGCAATCATTAGAAAATGGAAGAAGCTAAACATGACTGTCAATCTCCCTTGGACTGGGGCTCCATGCAAAATCTCACCTCGTGGGGTCTCAATGATCCTAAGAAAGGTGAGAAATCAGCCCAGGACTACACGGGAGGAGCTGGTCAATGACCTGAAAAGAGCTGGGACCACCGTTTCCAAGGTTACTGTTGGTAATACACTAAGACGTCATGGTTTGAAATCATGCATGGCACGGAAGGTTCCCCTGCTTAAACCAGCACATGTCAAGGCCCGTCTTAAGTTTGCCAATGACCATTTGGATGATCCAGAGGAGTCATGGGAGAAAGTCATGTGGTCAGATGAGACCAAAATAGAACTTTTTGGTCATAATTCCACTAACTGTGTTTGGAGGAAGAAGAATGATGAGTACCATCCCAAGAACACCATCCCTACTGTGAAGCATGGGGGTGGTAGCATCATGCTTTGGGGGTGTTTTTCTGCACATGGGACAGGGCGACTGCACTGTATTAAGTAGAGGATGACCGGGGCCATGTATTGCGAGATTTTGGGCAACAACCTCCTTCCCTCAGTTAGAGCTTTGAAGATGGGTCGAGGCTGGGTCTTCCAACATGACAATGACCCGAAGCACACAGCCAGGATAACCAAGGAGTGGCTCTGTAAGAAGCATATCAAGGTTCTGGCGTGGCCTAGCCAGTCTCCAGACCTAAACCCAATAGAGAATCTTTGGAGGGAGCTCAAACTCCGTGTTTCTCAGCGACAGCCCAGAAACCTGACTGATCTAGAGAAGATCTGTGTGGAGGAGTGGGCCAAAATCCCTCCTCCAGTGTGTGCAAACCTGGTGAAAAAGTACAAGAAACGTTTGACCTCTGTAATTGCAAACAAAGGCTACTGTACCAAATATTAACATTGATTTTCTCAGGTGTTCAAATACTTATTTGCGGCTGTATCATACAAATAGTTAAAAAAAATCATATATTGTGTGTATATGTGTGTGTGTGTATATGTGTGTGTGTGTGTGTGTGTGTGTGTATATATATATATATATTTTTTTGATTGTCTCTCACAGTGAACATGCACCTACGATGACCATTTCAGACCCCTCCATGATTTCCAAGTGGGAGAACTTGCAAAATAGCAGGGTGTTCAAATACTTATTTTCTGCACTGTATATGTGTGTGTGTGTGTGTCATATATATATATATATATATATATATATATATATTTAATATATGACGGGGTACGCGATTTTATGTACACCAGTGAGAGACTGGAAAGGTCAGCTTCCCCTGCCCTGGAAGGGGTTAAGCCTGGCCAACAGGTAAACCTCCTCTCTTCCCCCTATTAAGTCACCTGGTAAGGAAGTGTGAAGTGAGAGCTCAGTGTGAGAGGTATGCTGAGCTGGACTGACAGGTTGGAGACTGTCTGCATTGGAGGAACAAGGTCTGTCACAGATAATTGTTTGTTTGGACTGTTATTCTGTTTGTTTTATACTGGAGGCTGGAGTAGCCCCTCCAGTACAGTGTAGTGAGGGACACTGTTAGCCTCCTTAATTGGAGTAGGCCATTTTGTTTTGTATGATTTCTTTTGAGTGCAATAAAGCCGTATTTATTGCTTAAGATCAGCAACTTTGCTGCATTACATTACCGCTATTTCTGCGACTTTGTCACAATATATAATTTGCCGGCGTATAAGACTCCCCCCTAATATTCTGCTGAAAACTGTGGGTTTTGTGGTCTACTCACCGTATTAGACGACCCCCTTGTGCGGTAGTAATGCATTTTAATTAAACAAAGGGGCCATAGCCCGCCGGGTGCTCTGTAAGGCTGTAGTCTGTATATGCGCCGCTCAATCCCGATGCACTCTGTTGTTGACAGAGCATGCTAAGCATGCTCGGATTGGAGTAACAACCTCTGCCAATCCAAGCAGGCTACATAATGTAGCCTGCTTGGATTGGCAGAGGTTATTACTCCAATCCGAGCAGGCTTGGCAAACTCGTCATTAACAGAGTGCATCGCCCGCCTGGATTGGCTGAGCGGCGCATATACAAAATACATACAGCTTCACAGAGCACCCAGCGGGCTGATATCGATCGAGCAGCTGCATCACCCGGCGTATAAGACGACCCCCGGTTTTTGGCTGTGTAATTCCGGTGTAAGACCCCAGGGAAAGCCACTTTCGCCCCTGAGCCACCTAGTCTCCGTCTATTGACAGACTAGGCAACTAGGCCCTGCCTCCAGCTGTCTTGTCATAGCATTTCATTGAGTGCAGTAGGAGCCAGCAGATCATTGCGAGAGCACATTGCTGGATCAGGCTCAAGTATTAGGGGGGCTCCTGCAGCACAATGTTTTTTTTTACTTGGTGTATAGAATGCATTAATGTAAAAAACTTGAGGCTTTAGAACCACTTTAGGTTGGATACAGTCACTCGGACATATCTCCCACTGTGGCTATTGTAGTTTATCTGCACTGTACTTGCACAAATATTACATCTGCTGTTATATCCTTTTCGCTGCTCTTCTGCACATATTGCCCACTTAATTGTACTTCAGCATGTTCAGCATTGTTTGTACAAAAACCCCAAACAAGCATGCAGGAAGAATGGAAAAAAATGGCATAGTCCACCACCCCCCAAAATGCATACCAGACCATTTGAGTCTGGTATTAGTTTTCAGGGGGACTCTCTATGGGGGCTAAAACAAGCAGGAGTACTGTGATGTCCCCATAAGATTTCAGACCCTTAATCTGAGTATGCAGCTTCTGTCTGTCTGTCTGTCTGTCTGTCTCTTTTATTTTTTTAAAGCATACGTTTTTAGTCTGTTTTCTTTTGCTTTTAAGAGGTTTTAAATCTCTGTCGAAGTTGTACCAATAGGTAGGCCTAGAATAAGGCTAACCTACCTAATAGGTACTGTAAATCTCCTAAACATGAGCAGTATAGGAGATATTTACTGTTTTGCCTGGCCCAGCAAGAAAGAGGCGGACATGGATGTGGCCTGCAGTGGAGACAGTGCGCGCGCGCTTCGTTTGCATTTTAGTGTCTTGAATGTGCTAGTATGCGATGCATACTAGCACATTATGCTTTTACTTTGCAGGGGCGAAGGAAGTAAAACCCATTAGGGTTTACTTCCTCTTTAAGGGACTATGATTATCTGAAGTATCTTATGTGGTGCTGACTGCCGTTTCTGGTTAAATCTCTTCTCCCCTGTATTTCCACAGCTATCATATTCCAGTGTTGCAGGTTTGACAGACTTGTCAAAGACTGTTGCCAAGAGTGCCCACCTATTCTGCCCTTACCACCTCCATTCATAGAAGCTGCTCTATAGCTTCCCTGAATTTTTTTTTTATTTTTTTTTATGAATGGAGAATGGCTTTAAGCAATGTGACAGGCATGATGCCTTTTTTCACAGGTGCCTCTGGGATCAGGGACTGTGAATAGCTCTTTAGTCAGCAGGACATCCACATTTTTCTCTAAAAACACATCTCTGGCACGATTTTAAGTACTAACGTGGTGGGTTTTTCCAGTCTAAACGAGCAGCTCTACATTTGTGACAGATACCTAGACCTGACAAATAAAAAGAAAATAAACTTGGTGATAGAAAAATATTTGCTTAAGGCATTTTTAAGCCAAAGAAAGCACCATTATTAGATGTTCATATACTGTGATTGCTTACATGAAGTACAGAAGAAAAAATTCTCTTGGTTACTGAGCAAATTTAAACCATCTGGATCAGCTCTCTGTATGCAAAGGCCTTACTTGGCAATTACAGAAGTGGTGAAATGTAGTGATTTTGAGAATCTGTACCAAGAGTTTACCTACTAACATTTCTAAGTCTGTAGCGTATTCAAACTTCTAGTTGGATCTTGCATAACATATCATAGCAGGGGCCTCTTTAAAGGATGCATTCACAAAAAAGAATAGGCCCAAGAAAAGAGGTGAAGGATGTAAAGAATCTTGGAGATAAATAGATTGTAGCCTTCTCCAAAGGGTATACACGGCAATCTGTCCATAAATACAGGCTTTTTGCCATCATTTTAAATGTTTTGGAGTAGAAGGAATTGCAGTGAGCTCCGTATTGGAGCCGGTTCACACTTAGGCGGCGCGCCTTCGGGGGCGACTCCGCAAGGCATCCAGAGGCAAAATTACCTCTGTATAGAAGTCAATGCAGGTCGCCCCAAGCCGCCCCCGAAGGCGTTCAAGAACCTTTTTCTAAGTCTGACTTGCGTCGTTCCTATTAGATCTGTTCTATTGCATGGGATGCAACTCGTGAGGCGGCTGAGTCGCCTGATAAATCGCCCCAGTGTAAACCGACTCTTAGGGTTGTGTTTTTTAATTTTTTGGGGTGATCACTTTTGTGCCATAATGCATATCTAAGCTGGGGAAAAAGCTTTTGGTTATGCAATGAGATTACACTATTCATCTTTGTAAACTGTGTTGCAATGTTGCCTAATAACATGGAGAAAGTAGGCACAGAGCCAATGGCACAGATTTGATTCCACCGTCTTTAAAGGGACTTTGCTTAATTTCTGAAAAAGAATTCAAGTGATTGTGTGTGCATACATACATACATACATACATACATACATACATACATACATACATACATACATACATACATACATACGTGAGAGAATACATTTTTTTTAGTTTTGTTTTGTAATCCTTGTGAGCAACCAACCTTTCCTAACCGGTTGGCTGACATATATTCCTATTCATTACATGCACACCTTTCCTCAACCCAACCTTGTCCCAAAGTGTCACAAAAAAGGCCAGTCTTGTTTTCTACACATTCTTTTATTCAGATGCTTGAAACCATGGGCACCAAACCTGGTCAGTTTTAGCTGATCAAACCTGTGAGGAATTTTTTTTTTATCCCCTGCAGATTTTGTAACTTTGCCCACTTAGAAATGATAAACCCTTAATTTCTTTGTATCGTAGGTCTATTTTAAATTATAGACACAGAATATCAACCAAAAATCCAGAAAAAAACACATGATACAAGTGTTTTATAAAGTAGTTGCAGTTCACTGAGTAAAATGAGTATTTGATCCCCAAGCAAAACATTACTTAGTCCCTGGCGAAACCTTTGGCACGTGGCAAGCTAGGATGTTAACAGATTTTCATACATCTCAGGAGGACTTTTGGTCTAGCATATTTATCGGCGTATAACACGCACGGGCGTATAACACGCACCCTAACTTTAAGATTGAAGTTTCAGGAAAAAAACTTTCCACAGCCCCCTGCGTATAACATGCAGGCACAGTTTACCCTCTATTTCCAGGGTAAAAAGTTGAGTGTTGTACGCCAATAAATACAGTACTTCTTTTCTTTTTTTTTTTTTTTACAGATCTTTTGTAAATCCTTAAAGTGGTTGGAAAGGTTTGTGGTTTATTTTAATAACATGTCATACTTGCCTCCACTGTGCAGATTTGTTTTGCAGAGTGGCCCCCTTTCATCCTCTTCTGGGGTCCTCCGGCAGCTCTTGTGGCTCCTCCCGCATCGGATAACCCCCTAAGAAGTGCTCTCCCTGGGGGTTACCTTGCGGGCACACTTCTGAGTCTAGGATTTGGCGTTCATACCCGCTGAATGCAGGACTTGTCCGGCGCCCACGTCGTTGGATTTGATTGACAGTAGTGGAAGCCAATGGCTGCATTGTTATCAATCTATCCAATCGAGCCGAAAACCCTTGGCAGAGAGACGGCGCGACTTTGCCATTTCAGGGCTCGGGTAAGTAAAATTGGGGGGGGGGGGGGCCTGGGGGCTGGGGGCCAGTGACTGCCAGAAGTTTTTTCACCTTATTACATCCAGGAGGGTTTACAACGCTTTTAAGGTTTCTTGGCTGTCGCTTGGCAACAGTTTCAGCACCCTCCATAAATTTTCTATAGGATTAAGGTCTGGAGACTGGCTAGTCCACTTCATGACATTTAATGTGCTCCTTGAGCCACTTTTGTTTCCTTGGAGGTATGATTTGGGTTGTTATAATGCTGAAAGACCCATCCATGGCCCTTCAGTGTTCTGGCAGGTTCTCGTCCAAGATTTTACAATACATGGCCCTGTCCATTGGCCCCTCAGTGCAGCAAAGTCTTTCTGTACCTTTATCAGAAACTGCCCCAAAGCATAATGTTTCCACCCCTATGCTTGACTGTAGGGATGGTGTTCTTGGGGTCAGTCAGCGTTTTTTTTTTTTTCTCCAAACATGGCAAGTCCCCCTTAAGAAGGCACATCTACAGTCATGCCAATGACTATGTAACTGATTTAGAGAAGGATTGGAAGAAAGTGCTGTGGTCAGATGAGACCAAATTTTAGCCCTTTGGCATTAACTCGACTCGCCGTGTTTGGAGGAAGAAAAATGCTGCCTGACCCTAAAAATACAATCCCTACAGTCAAACATGGACTACATACCGCCAAGGTAATAAAGGAATGGCTCAAGAGGAAGCCAATTAAGGCCATGGAGTAGCCTTGCCAGTCTCCAGACCTTAACCCCTTCACGCCTAAGGCCTCGTACACACGAGGGGATATGTCCGCTGAAAACGGTCCGATGGACCGTTTCAGCAGACATCTCCGCTCGTGTGTATGGGCTAGCGGACAGATTTCTCCACCCGACAGATTTCAAAGCATGCTTTGAAATCCATCCGGTGGAATCTGTCCGCCCGACATGTCTGCTGGTTAGTACACTTACCAGCAGACATGTCGTCCCCCACCGCCGCCGCGCCGCCGAATGGATTCGGCGCATGCGCGGAAGTGTTTAACTTCCTGGTGCGGTGACGTGGCGTCGTCAACGTCACCGCCGCGTCACCGCGCCGTCCGGCGGCGGGGAATTTGATCCGATGGTGTGTACACGCCATCGGATCAAACTCCCGATCGGACATATCCGATGGAAATGGTCCGCGGACCGTTTTCATCGGATATGTCCGATTGTGTGTACGAGGCCTTAGCCTTTTTCTGACACTTGTTGCTTAAAAGTTAAAATCAATATCTTTTGCTAGAAAATGGCTTGAAACCCCCCCAAAAGGTGTAAAATGGCGGTTGTTGCAATAATTTGTCACATTGTATTTGCGTAGCAGTCTTATAAACTATTTTTTTTTGGGGGGGGGGGGGGGGGAGAAGTACAATTTCTGAATGAACAAAAAAGTAAAGTTGGCCCAATTTCTTTGTAACATCTTTCATTATACAGAGAGTGTAATAGATACCCAACATGTCATGCTTTTAAAATTGCGCACACTCTTGGAATGGTGACCAACTACTGTGTTTTTTTTGACTGTTGCCAGTTTAGAGTTGGGTCTAGTGCTAAAATGATTGCTCTCGCTCTAATCTTGTGGTGATATCTTGTGTGGATTGAACAGTGTTTACATTTGCAGGTGCAACTTGCATATGCATTTGAGCATTAAGGGATGGGGCGCATTCATTTTTTTTTTTCCTGTCACTTTACATTTTATTTGTTATCACATTTATTGTAAACATACCTTGTGATAGTAATAGGCAGTAACAGGTACTCTTTATGGGGGTATCTGGGGTCTATAAGATCTGTATATTCTTTGCCTTTAAAAGTATTAAAAATGCCAAGTTAATTTGTTTAATCTGGTGCCTTCAAGGCTCCAGTTAACTAGAAGTGATGTCATGACATCTGGGTTGCTAGACCCGAGAACTGATCAAAACCGATTAGGTTATTGCAGTAAAGCCAATCATCGCCTCTAAAACAAAACAAAAAATAGGGGTGTCGAGATGATTCCTGCAGATTTAGGTACAACCCTTTGAAGCTGAAGGCCGCATATTTGCGTTAGGCCGGTGTAAAGTGGTTAATCCTATAGAAAATGTATGGAGGAAGCTGAAACCTCATTGCTAAAAAACCTTAAGGATTTAAAAAAGATCTGTAAATAAACAAAAAACAAAATCCCTCCTGAGGGGGACCCAGTCCCTGAAGGTTTTTTTTTTATGATGAAGCTTGCCATGATGGGTAAAGATTGGACTCCTGTTATGTCCAGAGTCCTGCAGCAGGAATGGTAAATCTGCATTTTTGCAGTTTCTCCTTTTTCCTGTACAAAAAGTTTTTTTATTATTGAGAATACATCAACAGAAATAACAGTGGTGGACATACCATGGGTTAGCAAGTATAGAACTGGAGGCGCCATAAGTTAGGCAGTTTCTCCTTTTTATTACAAAAAGACTGTTCTCCCAGTGGCCACTGGGGGCAGTATGCTGTTTAA
The DNA here is from genome assembly GCA_029574335.1 of Rana kukunoris. Taxonomy (NCBI): domain Eukaryota; kingdom Metazoa; phylum Chordata; class Amphibia; order Anura; family Ranidae; genus Rana; species Rana kukunoris. Next base: position 64,302,261 of record CM056054.1, read on the forward strand.
TCATGCTAAGTCGTGTGGGCTGTGGTTTTTTCTTCAGCCACTAGAGGATGCAGGCTCGCTTAGTATGGCCTATTTTTTATATACACAGGAAGTGGAAGGGTGGCCATGTTGCCATGAGGTTGGCAGCTTCAGCTGGGCCACTTGAGACCCAACCAGCAGCCTATGAATGTGTGAAGTGTGAGTTGTGAGTACTTTGGGAGTGTGGTCATGATTATATACTGAAAATTGGAGAAGGTAGGGGGCGCTTATTTAAGACTAAATAAACTAAGTAAAAATAAAATAAGTGCATCCATCATCCATTTTAAATATTAAATGGTAAAAGTAGCTAGAATACATCAACCATAAAATGTAATCTTTAAAACCAGTGCAAAAATACTGTGTGAAATGTCTGTGTAGGCAAGGTGAATAATAAGCAATTGATCAATAAAATTAATTGTCCAACATAAAAATGAAATTGCAACACAGCAATCTTGGTGCAAAAAACTGCAAGCCTTTGTGTTGGAAAATATTTCTCCAAAAAAATACACAATCCACAGTAGTGTGCAATAAACTCCCAAAAAAGTGCAAATGCAAGCAATCCTCTCAAAGTTGCAGTGATATCCAATAAGGTGCAAGAGCTGTTTCATCCAGTGCTGGTGTCAGAAATTTCCCCCAGCCTCTCACCTTAATAGGCTTAAAATAAGCCTTTCTGTGATTATCACTTTAAAGCGATCACTGCTCACTTTTCATTGCAATCCCATCTCCTGGTTCAAATGCTCCTCTGCTGCAACTTCCAGCAAGGTCTTCTCTCTACTTCCTTCCGTGATTGATTTTATTCTAGCTACTTTTACTATTTAATATTTAAAATTGATGGATGTGCTTATTTTTACTTTGTTTATTTAGTCTTGAGTAAGCGCCCCCTACCTCCTCCAATTTTCATTACTGTTGGTGTGTGAACACTTATCAGATGACTGCTGCTTTTTTTGTTTATCACACTCCATTCTCACCCCTTTTGATTTGCACATTAGCTCCCCCATTTTTCATCACAATGATTATATACTGCTTAATCTGGGGGGCCTGTACAACTGAAAGTTAATACACCCCTAACAGTGCACTTTAAAGTGTTGTGTCTCCAGAATACCGTGCATTTTCTCAATAATAGTATGGGGCCTTGTGCAGTTGAACAGGTGCATACTTGCACACTTCAGAATAATGTGCATTTGGTCTGCAGGAGCTTGCCTTTAGACTGTAGCAGGAAAAGGCTGCATGGCATGCATATGTGCTAAACTAGTATGGGGACGTTTTGCATAGATGTTGCATGCATAGATTCAGGTTTTTATAAGCATATGTTTGCATAGACTTATTATACACGATTTGTATAGCACCAACGGTTTAGGCAGCGATTTACAATGTTTAGGGGGGACAACACAATTACAGTTCAATACAAAAGGTACAGGAGGGCCCTGCTCGTAGAGCCTAATTTCTAAAGGGAAGGGTGGTGGTACAAAGGGTAATGGGTAATGGCAGAGAATGATTTGATGGGGGTGACTCGGACAGTTGTTAGGTGGGTGTGGGATAGGCTTCCCTGAATATTAGGGATTAGGGACATGGTAGGTGCTGATCGGATATACTGGGGCAGGGAGTTCCTGAGGATGGGAGAGGCTCTGGAGAAGTCCTGAAGGAGAGCATGGGAGGAGGTAACAAGGGAGCTAGAGAGCAGGAGGTCCTGGGAGGAGCGGAGGGGGCGATATCTGCAGATGAGGTTGGTGATGTAGATGGGGGGCAATGTTGTAAATGGCCTTTGTTTATGGTTAGCATTTAGAATTTTACGCGGTGGGGTAGGGGATGCCAGTGAAGGGATTGGCAGAGAGGAGCAGCAGTCACAGATCAGTTAGTGAGATGTATTGGTCTAGCACAGTGTTTCTCAATTCCAGTCCTCACGCCCCCCCAACAGGTCATGTTTTCAGGATTTCCCTCAGATGAAAAGGCTGTGGGAATTACTAAGGCAGTGAAACTGATCAAATCACCTGTGCAAAATAATGGAAATCCTGAAAACCTGACCTGTTGGGGGGGGGGGGGGGGGGGGGGGGGGGGGCGTGAGGACTGGAATTGAGAAACACTGGTCTAGCAGCAGAATTCATAATACTGAAGGGGGATAGCCTGCTTAAGGGTAGGCCATTAAAGCGGATCTCCACCCTTGACACCTTTCAGGGGGAGGGGGGGTGCAGATACCTGTCTAAAGACAGGTATTTGCACCCACTTCCGGCCCGCAGTCTCGGGCAAAAGATGGGTTTTTCCCCTTGTGTGCTGGGAACACTCGGCTCCCAGCACACAGCGGGAGCCAATCGGCGGGCGCAACGCGACTCGCGCATGCGCCGTAGGGAACCGGGCAGTGAAGCCGGAGGGCTTCACTTCCTGGTTCCCCCACCATGGATGGAGGGGGGAGCAGCAGAGAGACGAGCGATCGCTCGTCCTCTGCTGCGGACGGCGCTGGACTCCAGGGCAGATAAGTGTCCTAATATTAAAAGTCAGCAGTTGCAGTATTTGTAGCTGCTGGCTTTTAATATTTTTTTTTTTAAGGGGCCAGCCGCTTTAAGGAGAGTTGCAGTAGTCAAGGTGGGAAATAATCAAGGAGTGAATAAGTTGCTTTGTGGTGTCATTAGTAGTCAGGAAGGAAGTTTACCAACTTTGTCTGTGGTAACTGGGCAAAAAGAGGAGAGTAAACACATGCTTGCTTATTCCGTCAATGCAAGTCTCCATGGGCACGTATTGCGTAAGTGCGCATTTGCATCGACACAACTTCGTGTTTGGCCTAACGCCTATTTGTATAAGCAGATGCCTAAATGCTTCAATTAATGCATGCCGACGTGTTTTCATTTGCACTGCATACGTATATGCTTGGTTGCATTAAACTGTATACATATGTGCTCATTTGCCTAGGACTACATACAAATGTTCTTTATAACCTTGAGTTGCATACATGGATGCATGAAAGGCAATAATACTTGTATGCCTGCATGTTTGCATACCTGCATATTAACGGCTAGTTATGGCGGTAGACCAACATTTTATAGGCCTGCATCCTTGTGGAACTGCGTATGTTCTAATAGTCACTTTATTATGCATCTGTTAGACTTGGAAGGGTGAGGCCGGCACACCGCCCTCTTGTTTAGTGGTCTGGCAATGTTCACATCTCCTGTTGGACCAATGAAATATCAGGGTTTTCTGAGCCTCTGTGGTGCCTGATCTCAGCTCAAACCTGGTTAGTACTTGGATGGGAGACTGCCCAGGTTTCCCTCCTAAGTGGGGGAGGCATCTGAGGTGGCTGTGCTTGAGAGTATCTCGGACAATAAGATTTTAGAGCAGTCTCTGAGGTGGTTGCTCCTTCCTTACCTGGGTCAGTCTTTGCCTTGCATTGGGTCTTGGTGCAAAAGTTATGGGCCCATTATTGTAGAACAATTTAAATGGTAGCAGCTTCAAAACTCAATAGGGACAATGAGGTCTATCTTTAGATCTCAATCCGCTGGGTATCCTTCAGTTTCAGGTAGGCTCCGTCTGTTCAGTGATGAACTCTGCAAGAGTTAGATTGTGGGACCCATAATCGGAAAATTGGTATTGGAAGATAACCACTGATGCCAGTTTCTCCATTTTGGTTTGAGGGTGGCCACAATTCAGTGGACTTGGTCTCCACAGGAGGGTATACTGCCCATAAATATCTTGGAGCTTTCGGCTAGTACACCTTGCTCTGGATTATTGTACAAACCAGTTTTATCTGGTAAAGCCTCTGCAGGGGCATATATCAACCTCCAGGATGGCACCAGGAGTCATGTGGCTTAGGAAGGTTAACCACATTCTCTCAGGGACAGCAAAAGGACGGTCTCTGTCGTCAGTGCATATTCCAGGTATAGAATAGTGGCAAAAGGAACTCTGCAGGTGAATCTACGAGATTCCAAGTTGGGACAGGTTGTGCCTGGGACGAGGGTTCTACTGGCAATAGGGGTAGATGCACTGGTATCACCTTATGCCACGTACACACAGGGGCGGACTGACCATTGAGGAACTTGGGCACTGCCCGAGGGCCCCATGCCACTAGGGGGCCCCATCAGAGTTGCAAGGCTCATTAAAACCAGGGACAGTATGTAAAAATCTGATTATTTTTTACACCTGTCCCTGATATGTCCAAAGCCTACATGCTGTTGATGTGAAAATACTGAGATTTTAGCTGCCCCGCCTCTATACTGCCACCTGGCTTAGTGGCCATTTGTAAGCCTGGGGGCCCCATAATATTCTATTGCCCGGGGGACCCATGAGTTGTCAGTCCGCCCCTGCGTACACACAATCTGAATTTCCATCGGGATCAAGTCAGATGAATTTTTCTGACGGAATTCTGTTCAAGCGGTCTTGCATACACCAAATTCCGACTGGCCAAAACACAGTGACGTACAACACTACGATGAGCCGAGAAAAATTAAGTTCAATGCTTTTGAGCATGCGTCAAATTGATTTTGAGCAGGGGTGTTCTTTTTCTCCATCTGAGTTCCTTACAGACGAACGTAATTTTCCGATTTTCTTTTTTAAGTCTGTCTGAATTTCCGATGGTAAAAACTCAGATGGGGCACACACGGTCGGAATATCCGATGAAAAAATTCTGTCTGCCTTTTTCCATCAAATTCCGATCGTGTGTACAAGGCATTAGGGACCAGTTCTCCCTTATTTGACACTTCCCTCAGTTTCAACCTTTCCCACATCTTTTGCGAAGAGTCCTGGAGGTGGTAACACTGATAGTGTTAGGCAAATTAGCCCGGGGGGGCGCTTGGTACCCCCGACATAGCGAGTCTTACAGGGGTCGCTTCTTAAACACTCCCAGTTAAGCGGGACCTAATGGTCTTGAGTCCTGTATGTCAGCACTGTTGAGCCCCTGGAAGCCAGCTGGGGAGATTTTATTTTATTTATTTTTTCCTCCTCATCTGTACGGGAAAGTAGTTTGGCCTTAAAGGGTTTGTAAAGGAAATTTTTTTTTCATCTTAATAGCTTCCTTTACCTTAATGCAGTGCTGTTTTCATGTCCTCATTGTTTGTTTTTTGTTTTTTATCTCAAGTTGCTGTAATTCTTCTCTGATCTCCACACTTCCTGGTTGGCTGTTTCCTGATGACCACGGTACTGGGAGCTTTCTCTCTGTGGTCACTAATCAAGGAGGTGTGATTACTGTGTGTCTAAAACCCCTCGGCACCAATCAGTTTTGTTTTACAAACCATCACTGCCCTGTATTGGCTCCTGTGGCTCTGTACATCACAGAAGCAGGAAACTGCATACTAAAACTGTAGGTACATTTATATGATTGATTTTTATCTATTTTTAATAATTTTTAAATGGAATCCGTTAACTATTATGTCTCTATACCCTGTAAACGGTAATTTCAGCAAAAATATTTTTTTCCTTTACAACTCCTTTAAGGTTGAGTTTGTCCCTATACATTTTGTTTCCCAGAGGCTGTTTCCCACTCTTTGATTCATACTTCATACAGCGTGTAATGAAGACAGTCCCACCTGTCAAACCAGTCTTGTGTTCTTGGGACTTGAATTTGATTGTGCTTGCAGAGGCCACTTTTTGAACCAATCAGGGGGGGGGGGGTTCTGTTGGTCCTTTTATCTCGGAAAGTGGCTTTTTTTGTGGCGATCACATCAGTAAGTGTAATGTCAGAGTTGGCAGCTCTTTAATGCAAGGAGTCGACCTTGCTCTCATAAGTTGATGTGTCCTCATCCATTTTTTATTTGTTTGGCCTAGAGTGGTGTGTTTTTTTCACTTGAATCAAGACAATGTCTTGTCTTTTCTGAGCCTCAGTTGGCAGGAGTTGGCTCTCTGCATACTCTGGCGGTAGTTCTGGCAGTCAGAATTGCTTGATTAGTCGGTACAGGTCAGGAATCCTGGTTTGTGCTGCCAGTAGGCCACAGGATGTGCAGGAGGCATCCAAGTTGCCTATTAATTTCGGATTTGCTAGTTGATTTGAGCCTATGGCTTGAAAAGGGCAAGGTCCTTCCTTCCCTTCCCTCCCATTTTTTTATTTTTTATTTTTATTTAATTTTTTGTTAAAGCGCTTGCTATCAGGTGTCAGTGGCTCAGGATTTAAGGCTATTACATGGTCTTTTGTTCATACATTCACTGAATTTTACCAGTTGAATATCAAAACCACGGAGGGATACGGCTTTGGCAACGGTATGTTTTGGGTGGCAGAAGTCCTTCTCGGGTGGCAGTTTCTGTGCATGTGTCCCCCTCCCCTCAAGTGCATTGGTTTAGGACATCCCATATAGTAATTTTTATGGTTGCTTGGTGTTCTGTGATTGTCAATTTGCCTGTAAAATCCTTTTCTTGGAGTACATTATGGGACACGGAGGTTCCTCCCATCTTTTTGGGGATATTTATTGCTTTGCTACAAAAAAGGTCCTTCATGTGTAGGAGGGGTTATATAGGGGTGGACTTCCTGTTTGAATATCTGCCAGTGTCCAGCCACCTATAGGGTGGCATATAACCCATATAGTCATTATTATGGTTGCTCTGTGTCCCGTGATGTACTACTAGAAAATAATTTTGGAGGCAAGTATGCAAAAAAGTTCTGATGTTTTTCTTTGTCTTTTATCAGAATGTTTTTTTTACTGATCAGAAGTTACTACAGAAGTTACTCCCTGCTTGTGATTAAACATGTGAACTAAGCTAGAAATACTTGGGGGTCATTTGCTTCAAGTGACTCCTTGTGATATTTTTTCACAGATGTATGCCCGTGCAATCATAATTATCTTGGATGGAAAGCTGAATTTGCAGCTATTTGACTTCCTGCTATGCTAATGATTTAGATATGCCAGATGGACAGCAACTGTCCTCTATTGGCAGGGGATATTGTTGAACTGTTCCATGTGTTGGCTTACCGCACATCAGATGCTTTCCACAAGAACTTGAGTAGGCCAGTACATATACCCTTAGATTGTTAGTGTTTAAGTACATGACAGCTGACGCTCTTCAAAGTTGTTTCCTAGAAGCCCATCACTCTTGGCTTGTAGTAATGATATAATTTAGACTTTTTTTTTACCTAGTGCCTCTGGATGGCTGCAGTATTTGCACTCCCTGTTGATTTTAAGAATTTTAGATGGTTTTATTTTCCCTTGCAAAATATTTGTAATTGAGCAATATTTGAAGCGCTTCTAGTCTTAAGATCACTGTGCTGTTCCAAGCTAAGCATCCTGTTGAGTGGACATAGGTGATGCTAATTTACTGTTCAAGGCTGTAGGCAATGACCTAGAAAAGTAAAAGATATATTGGAGAAAGGGAGGGTTATAGCTCCTTTTCAGATTTTGTTTCACCAACCTCTGTTCCATTGTGGAGATTAACCGTGTGTGTGTATGTGTGTGTGTGTGTATATATATATATATATATATATATATATATATATATATATATATATATATATATATATATATATATATATATATATATATATATATATATATATATATATATATATACACAGTGCAGAAAATAAGTATTTGAACACCCTGCTATTTTGCAAGTTCTCCCACTTGGAAATCATGGAGGGGTCTGAAATTGTCATCGTAGGTGCATGTCCACTGTGAGAGACATAATCCAAAAAAAAATTCCAGAAATCACAATTTATGATTTTTTAACTATTTATTTGTATGATACAGCTGCAAAGAAGTATTTGAACACCTGTCTATCAGCTAGAATTCTGACCCTCAAAGACCTGTTAGTCTGCCTTTAAAATGTCCACCTCCACTCCATTTATTATCCTAAATTAGATGCACCTGTTTGAGGTCATTAGCTGCATAAAGACACCTGTCCACCCCATACAATCAGTAAGAATCCAACTACTAACATGGCCAAGACCAAAGAGCTGTCCAAAGACACTAGAGACAAAATTGTACACCTCCACAAGGCTGGAAAGGGCTACGGGGAAATTGCCAAGCAGCTTGGTGAAAAAAGGTCCACTGTTGGAGCAATCATTAGCCCCTCGGACTGGGGCTCCATGCAAAATCTCACCTCGTGGGGTCTCAATGATCCTAAGAAAGGTGAGAAATCAGCCCAGGACTACACGGGAGGAGCTGGTCAATGACCTGAAAAGAGCTGGGACCACCGTTTTCAAGGTTACTGTTGGTAATACACTAAGACATCATGGTTTGAAATCATGCATGGCACGGAAGGTTCCCCTGCTTAAACCAGCACATGTCAAGGCCCGTCTTAAGTTTGCCAATGACCATTTGGATGATCCAGAGGAGTCATGGGAGAAAGTCATGTGGTCAGATGAGACCAAAATAGAACTTTTTGGTCATAATTCCACTAACCGTGTTTGGAGGAAGAAGAATGATGAGTACCATCCCTACTGTGAAGCATGGGGGTGGTAGCATCATGCTTTGGGGGTGTTTTTTCTGCACATGGGACAGGGCGACTGCACTGTATTAAGGAGAGGATGACCAGGGCCATGTATTGCGAGATTTTGGGCAACAACCTCCTTCCCTCAGTTAAAGCTTTGAAGATGGGTCAAGGCTGGGTCTTCCAACATGACAATGACCCGAAGCACACAGCCAGGATAACCAAGGAGTGGCTCTGTAAGAAGCATATCAAGGTTCTGGCGTGGCCTAGCCAGTCTCCAGACCTAAACCCAATAGAGAATCTTTGGAGGGAGCTCAAACTCTGTGTTTCTCAGCGACAGCCCAGAAACCTGACTGATCTAGAGAAGATCTGAGTGGGCCAAAATCCCTCCTCCAGTGTGTGCAAACCTGGTGAAAAACTACAAGAAACGTTTGACCTCTGTAATTGCAAACAAAGGCTACTGTACCAAATATTAACATTGATTTTCTCAGGTGTTTCTCAGGTGTTCAAATACTTATTTGCAGCTGTATCATACAAATAAATAGTTAAAAAAATCATACATTGTGATTTCTGGAATTTTTTTTTTTTGATTATGTCTCTCACAGTGGACATGCACCTACGATGACAATTTCAGACCCCTCCATGATTTCCAAGTGGGAGAACTTGCAAAATAGCAGGGTGTTCAAATACTTATTTTCTGCACTATATATATATATATATATATATATATAATCACACACACACACACACACACACACACACATACATGGC
>CM056054.1:64316386-64422427 GCA_029574335.1 Rana kukunoris
GTTTGTAATTCAAGTTTGACATGGCATTTCATCTAACTTGGTACTAGATTACAGGACTGGCGGCTCAAAAATGGTTATGCCCACATAATGCTGCCTTTTTTTATTTATTTTTAACATGTCGGTACTTGTCTATAATCTAATTGAGGTTGTGTTTTGTGTAAATACTGGTATATGTTCTGACCTGTATGCTGAAGTATGAAATGGCTTTACCCTACAGAGATGGCTGAATGGGTGAAAATTTGTGTGTATAGCTCTGCAGCAAGCCCAAAAGCCTCATGCAGGGTCTAATTGAGAGCCAACTGAAGGGGCAGGCATGTGAGCAGAGGACAGCAGTTTGTCTTGGAGCAGGGAGATCCTGGACACTGCCATATTAAATAGTAGGTGTAAGTACTCCAGTTAATGAGTCGATTGCAGTGATGTGATCTGAAGGCTGAGGGTCCAAATAAATCTCTGCAGAGTCTGTTTGCTGGATATTGACTGAGCAGAATAGAGTGGTGTCCCCTTGTGAGGAGTGTCCGAAATTCCAATTTGTGACCCATGGAAATGGCACTCCAGACCTAAAAGACCTACATATATCTCACTACTCTAAGTGGGGTTGCCCCATCACTGAGAAGAGGCTTGGAACCAGACTTGGCTGGGGGGGTAGGCAGTTTTTTTCCCTTTCGGCGGAGAGTACTCTTACTCCTCGTGATCTCCATTATTCACTTTTACAAGGAGGGACCAAGCAGCCATTCTCCCAAAGGGACAACTCGCAAAGCATTTCTTGCATGGGAGTTCTCATTCCTCCACATATGGACCAAGTAGGTTCATCCTGGAGAGTTGGCTCTAATAGGCTTCTAAATTGGTAAACAGCAGGCACACTGCTGTGCGTTTGCTGTTTACAGTGTTGAGTTAGGAAAGCGATTTATTAGATTCTCTAACACTGACCTGCCTCTCAGCCAATCAGGTGCACCGGGTCTGGTTACCTGTGACCTGGTTGGCTGAAGCAACAGGCGCTGTGATTGGATGCCTATCAGGTATCCAATCATGGCAGAAGAGGACGGAATAAGACATTAAAAACTCTGAGGGAGCGTGGAGGACAGCGCTGACCCGAGACAGGCAGGTGCCTGGTGGGGGAGGCACACTGGTGGCAATTGATTTTTTTTTTATTTATTTTTTTTATTAGTTTGCGCCCCACAAAAAATTTGAGCACCAGATGCCACTGCATTAACACAGTAGTTGAATAGTGGGATCTTTTAAGATGGAGCTAGGGGCCCAGGCCCTGCACTTGGTCCAGACGGCACGAGTCTGGCAGGCAGCAGCAGTTGCATGGCGCAGGACCTGCCGAGGGAAAAAATGAAATGGTAAGAATGGCCTCTAACATCTGTCCACCGGGTCCTTGAATACAAGATTCTTTACAGGGACCATTGGGGTCTTAAGACGAGAGATGTCAGAATCCAACACAAACTTATTTTGCACCAAACCCTCCTCAATAGGATAGTGATGAGCGCAATTCTAAACTAAACTAAAAGGCGCAAATAGCGTCCCTAGGCAAAAAAGTGTAAATAGTGCACATTCCAACCACAAAATATAATTAAAATAAATAAACAAAAGTCCAGTGATGGTGATAAATCACAACTGTGTAGGATGGACACAAACTAGTCCAAAAGGTGAAAAAAAGCAATAATCGGGTCAAACAATTCAATAGCTTCTATCACTTTAACCTCCCTGGCGGTATTCCCGAGCGTGACTCGGGGTTAACATTCAGTGCCAGAAGCGGTAACCCCGAGTCACGCTCGGGGTGCATTTTTTTTTCCCCAAAAAAATCATTGGCGATCCGGCGGGGGATTCCCGCTGGATCGCCGGTCAGACTAGCCTCCCTGGCGTGTGGCACGGCGTGTGGCACGCTGGATGCAGAAAAAGTTTACTTACCTTTTCTCTGCGATCCAGCGATGAATCCCCGCAGTACACGGCGGGCGGATGTCCGCCTGATGCTGTGTGTTCCGCCGATTCCCTTCCCTGCGAGCGTCGCGACGTAGGGGGGGGAACGGCGCCAAATTTAAAAAAGTAAACAAACACTATACATACAGTACACTGTAATCTTATAGATTACAGTACTGTATGTAAAAAATACACACCCCCCATGTCCCTAGTGGTCTGCCCTGTACACTACATGTCATTTTGTATAATAAAAACTTTTCTTTCTCCCTGCAAACTGTAGATTGCCCATAGCAACCAAAAGTGTCCCTTTATGGCAAAAATTGTTTTAGAGCAGCTAAAAAACAGCGATAATAAATCAGAATCACTTGCAGAATTTAGCGATAGCGATTTATGGGGAAATTCGTCATAAAAAAAAAAAAAAATGACAGCAAAAATTCTGCAACTGAGCAAATTTCAGTGATTTTGATTTGATTACATTATTGAATAATTTTTACTATAATTATATTATCATTTGTGATCATTTTTTATAATTATTTATTATATTATAATTTTTAATTAAAAAAAAAAAAAAAAATCATACCCGGGATGCCTATTAGACTCTTGTTTGAATAGATTTAAGTGAGTTATTCCTAAGAATTACAAGCCTACAGTATAAAACGCCAAATTCCCTTGCAAATAATGGTACCGCTTTTAGCACCTAAAATCTTAAAGAATCATACCGCCAGGGAGGTTAAGCAATCGGAAAATCCAGAGACTTCCAAGATATCTGTGCTCACAGAGCGCTTACCTCCCAACGGAGAGAAAAAGGGCCTCAACTGAATCCTAGATCTTGTTGTTGGATTCCGTCTTGGATAGATGAGCTGTCCGCATCCAGGCGTAATCAGGGTCCGCTCACCGTGGGTTAGGCAAATGCATAAAATGGAAAAAATGAAGCTCTCATCGTGAATTAAGTAAAAACTGGAAACAGTTTTTAATGGGTAAATTCACTTACAAAATGAAGAATAAAAACGGGTAAAAACGCCACCAACGGCATTTCCGGTCTGACGGTCAGGGTGTCGCGTCACTTCCGGTTGACCTGAAGTGACGTGACACCCTGACCGTCCGACCGGAAGTGCCGTTGTTGGCGTTTTTACCCGTTTTTATTCTTCATTTTGTAAGTGAATTTACCCATTAAACTGTTTCCAGTTTTTACTTAATTCACGATGAGAGCTTCATTTTTTCCATTTTATGCATTTGCCTAACCCACGGTGAGCGGACCCTGATTACGCCTGGATGCGGACAGCTCATCTATCCAAGACGGAATCCAACAACAAGATCTAGGATTGAGTTGAGGCCCTTTTTCTCTCCGTTGGGAGGTAAGCGCTCTGTGAGCACAGATATCTTGGAAGACGTCTCTGGATTTTCCGATTGCTTAAAGTGATAGAAGCTATTGAATTGTTTGACCCGATTATTGCTTTTTTTCACCTTTTGGACTGGTTTCTGTGTCCATCCTACACAGTTGTGATTTATCACCATCACTGGACTTTTGTTTATTTATTTTAATTATATTTTGTGGTTGGAATGTGCACTATTTACACTTTTTTGCCTAGGGACGCTATTTGCGCCTTTTAGTTTAGTTTAGAATTGCGCTCATCACTTTCCTTTTCATATTCATTCATTGTTGTTAGCACATAATAGATTTGAGCTGCATATAATTTTAGTTTAGATTTCCACTGTTTACGTTTATTCACTGTTGGTCAGCGCTGTAGTTCTCCTTTTTGTATCTCCTCAATAGGATATTGCTGAGCAAATCTGCTTTGGAGAAGCATTTGCTTTTGTATGCAGTAAGGCAGGCTGGGAAGATCTTGGCAGATTTGAGCCCCATGCTGGAGAATTTGGGGTGATCATCTTCAGGCTGTTTTAACATCCATAAGGATCCTTGGACGTGAATGAAATTTCTGCCAAAGGTAGCTCATGCTGATCTGATTCCTCTGAAGGAAAAGCGTTCCATCACCTCAGGCAGCAAAAGCCATGTTAGAAACGGACTCATATTTGTAAAAGTGAAATTTTTCTACATAGTCTCTTTTTGGTAAGCATATATGTGTGATGTTTGGAGTGCACACTGGGTGTGGAATCTCGGAAGCTGATTTAGGATCAGAGATCTGTCTTGGCCCAGGAATCTATTGAACTATTCACCACTGTTGGTCTATGGACCAACTTAAGTTTTTATAGCATTTTTTTGTTTTGCACACTATGCAAATATTTTGTACACATTGGCTGCTGCTTGTTGGTAGGCATTGCAGATGACTGTGTGGGCTGTGTGTGGGCTGTGTGTGGGCTGTGTGTGGGCTGTGTGTGGGCTGTGTGTGGGCTGTGTGTGGGCTGTGTGTGGGCTGTGTGTGGGCTGTGTGTGGGCTGTGTGTGGGCTGTGTGTGGGCTGTGTGTGGGCTGTGTGTGGGCTGTGTGTGGGCTGTGTGTGGGCTGTGTGTGGGCTGTGTGTGGGCTGTGTGTGGGCTGTGTGTGGGCTGTGTGTGGGCTGTGTGTGGGCTGTGTGTGATATTTAATATATATATATATATCTCACACCACCTGGGTCCTGACTCCTCCTGTAGCTATAACTTCTTAAAGGGAATTTGTCAGGCTAGAAATATAGGAGCTTTCCATCTCGGGTTTGTTTTAAAGGGGCAAGTCCAGGGTGCTTGTGCTGATCTTGGCTTTATCTGGTAAGTCACAGACACGGAAGCAGCATGTGCATATTGTCCCACTAGTGGGTTGGCATACTGCACTAGGTCATTGACTCTGTAAGCAGTGATGAAAAGATATGTAGCGCTACCCCCGAAGGAGCCGCTGGTTAGATTTGGGATTGTCGTGTTACCTCTATAGCTTGTCTAGGGGTATGATGAAAGTAGATAGTGTGAGCAATGATAGAATGTCCAAACAGCAAGGTGTCGTTTTCTGTGCTTTTATTCTTGTGCCCAACACAGCAACTGGTAACTTCAGGTGAATAGAAGAAAGGAGATGAAAGAAGAAGTTGCAGGTTCAGGCCTCAACTATGTACAGAAGCAGTCCTGCTTCAACAATACCTTTGCTGCGTCGCCACTCCAGTTTGAGTGGGTGTAGTGTACCAGGACAGTCTCTCTCTCTCTCTCTCTCTCTCTCTCTCTCTCTCTCTCTCTCTCTCTCTCGGCAGCCGGAGTATCACTCAGAACTCTGAGAAGGAAGCAAGCCTCTGCCACAGACTTGACTTAATTGGAGCGATTCCTTCTCAGTAAAGTAGTTTGCCTGAATTGTCTTCAGGTAGGTCTTGATTTTGGGTGATCGACTGACAGGTTGCCATAGAACAAACTCCCGGTGACCTTGGTCCCCGATGGCTTGTCTAGGCCTTATTGGATGGCCTGCCTCCGGGCTCTCCTCAGACTGACTCCCCACTGAAAAGCACAACTCGCTTGGGATCTTCCCATAGAAGTGAGGACCCAGTAAGTCACTGGGGCCTCTCTGCAGCTTTAGTTGCTCCTGGCCATGAGGGCCCAGAGTCAGGAACTCCGCGTAGCACGTGCGCCCCGGACTGGTAGGCCATAACGCAGAGGGCCCGTGATGTGCGCACACCCTAAAGGTGGGAGCCGCACCCGCATCCAACCTAGAACTCCCGACGCCAAGATGAGGCCCTAAAGAAGTACCCTCCCCCAGCATGCCCCGCGAGGGACAACCCCCCCTCTGGCTGCTGGCAAGAATGCGCTCTCCCTGGTCTCCCTGGTCTCCACTGTCGCCACCTGTCGTTCCAAGATGGCAAGGAATCTTTGGAACACAGAATGAAACAGCACAGCACTGAACTAACATAAATCACATGGATGAGAGCTGAGTAAGTCTCTCATCCCCCTCCCCCCTCTAAATTTAAACAGCGGCCGTACTTGGAAGTACAGGGGCGCTACAGATGGCCCCCAAAGCTTGCAACCTCCACAGCGAATCTGCAGTTTCTTTGCTAGCAGATTCCTGTTAACCTTTTTAACACAACGTTCTGTGAATATTTTGCACATTGAAACCCTATTAAACCGTAAAATGTAGTGAAAGTACTCCTTTCTTTTCCTGAGTGTTGTCTTTGTTTCAGACAGTTGAAAGCTGGAAACTGCAGAGGACACTAGTTGACAGCCAATTCATTTTGCTGATTCATCCGTTCTCCAAATGGCTTCAAGCCAGAGCTTGGCTTGCAGATTAAAGTCTGAAAGCTGCAAAGCTGCTGGGACTTGAAGGAATGTTGGTAAATTGTTGCTGTATGTAGGCAGGCAATAAAAAACTTTATTCCAAGTATTATTCTGGTTTACTTCAGCAGGCATGCCACCTAGTTATCCATGCAGCACTGGCTTTCTCCTGTGCTATGTTGTAATCTGCATTTTTTTTTTCTTTTAACGGTGTTAATTATGTGCACATATTTTCTGAAGCCCTGTTTAGTTTCTAGAAATATAACTGAAATGTTGCGTTACATTTTGTAGCTTGCTTTTAACGGTGTTTACATCTTTGGTTGATTCGGATGGGATGCGTTGCACCTATTACAATTTAGTACATACTTTATGGTCTAGCCAAATTATATATGTTAGAATAAAAAATAAATCCTGTACATTTATAAATCCAAGTTTCACATTGCATTTGTTTCTGGCAATAACTGGTAATATATGGCATATGAATACAACATTTGCTACAAGGCAAAATTTTACTTTCATGATTTTTGCTGCAGCTATTTTATTTGCCATTGAAGGTTTTTGGTTTTACTACCATTCCTATATAAATTGCAGTGCCAACCAAGAGTTGGGGCTCACTTTATTTTCTTGAATTATGTGTAAGCGAATGTAGCCTGGCTCAAACATATCGCAAGACTAGCCTTCTTTTTTTTTTTTTTTACAAATGTCTCATTGCTAGCAAGATTTTAACATGCGTCCTGAAGTTATTTCAAATCGCAGGTGATAAAGAAGGTGCAACACCCTTGGTTACAATCACAAAAACACTTAAAATAACAAACATGTTATACTTGTTTTACATAGTGAATGGTTTTGCACAGAGCAACTTTAAACATCCTCGGGTCCCCCGGCGGCGTTCCAGGCTTCTTTGTGTGCCCCTAAAGCTGAATAGACACACACACAGCACACCTCGTTCCCCGGTTGTGCCTTACAGCATTTGATTTACAGCAAGAGCCAATGGCTCCTGCAGCTGCTGCCAGAGTCCCTGTGAGAAGGCTGCAGTTGGGCACAGCGCAAAATTTCTTTAGAACCACTTTAATCGGTGCCTTAAAAGCCCAAGTGTTTTAAAAAATCACCACATATCGACTTCTGATTGTTATAGCTATTCTCAAGTTCTGTATTTTGTGGGGAGCCTGAGAAATCAACCTTCAGATTCGATACGAGTCACAAATCCAATATTTTAATGTCACGGTGGAGTGCATACCTTTCACATGCATCAGCAAATGCTCTGATCTGATAGTGATCAGGAACCCCCCCCCCCGCTTATAAGGTTCCTTATCAAAAGCAGCATGTGTACATGGCACATTTCCTTAGCCTAACTGCATACACATGACATTCCAATGGCAAATCGCACCCCCCCCCCCCCCGACACCCTCACATATTGCCAATAGTCCAAATACCAGGAAAGTCCCCAAGAAGTTGTTTATCATGTAAGCTGAAACTGCCATCTTAACTACTTCTATAAAATGGGGAATGCATACACACATTATTATACTTAATATAAAATAATCTATCTGTTAGTAACCAATATTCTAATATACTATCAATATGTAGATGAACAACTACGATTTAATGTATACCATTGTATGAACAAGTATGAACATATATTACAATACTATACATTGCCCCCAAACCTTTATCATTTCCCTGGGTGTTTTTACATTTTTAGAACTGAGTTTTTTGCTTGATCATACATCGAGTTGGGCTAATATTCATTACCTACTTGGTCATACTTCATCTCCAGGTTAATGGGCACTGGTAGACCAAAGGTCTTTAGACAGGAAGTGATCGCCTTTATAACCCCTCCCATACAGCAACTACATGGTTTTTTTTCCTCCTTTTTTAACCAGTGTCTGCAAGGTGGATGGGCACATTTTTGTTTGAGCTCTCTCTCCTGGTTTTGAAGTCCCAGTACGGATCTAAAATCAAGGGATTGGCCAATCGGATCAATTTGAAACCAGCTCATATGCTAAGATAAATGTCACCTGAACCTCACAAAGAAGTTTGGGGATGGCCGGAGGTCCATCATTTGCCATCCCGGTTCAACAAGCTACAGCAGTTTGTATCCCTAAGAATGGATCCCCTGGCAATCGGAGCAGATGCTCTAGTAGTTCATGGAGCCAGTTCTCCCTGGTTTATGCTCCCCCCCCCCCCCCCGATCCCTCTCCTTCCACATTTGTTGTGCAGGATTCGGAGAGAGGGGGTTCCAGTCATTCTGGTGGCACCAACCTGGCGCAGAAGGCCTTGGTTCCCAGAGATCGTCAGATTGGCCATGGCCGCTTCCCTGCTGCCCCTTACAGTCTCCAAATTTGACAACATGGCTATTGAAGTCATGGTGTTAAAGGATTGTGGCATCTCGGGACAGGTGGTGTCTACCCTAGTAAATGCCAGAAAAACAGTCACTAGGAAGATCTAATATAGGATTTGGAAAGCCTATAAGGCTTGGTGTGAAGCCTGAAAACGGAAATACGCGATCGGGAGAATTATTTTTGTCAAGTTGGCTGTGGAAATCAGATTGGGTTTGAGTATAATCAGGGGTCAGATTTCAACCTTGTCTGGATTATTCCAAGGGCCCTTAGCCTCCCATTTACTGACCCTTTTTATGAAGGGCTAACTCCTTTGCTTTCCCCTAATTAGGTCACCTATGTGTCCTTGGGACTTAAACCCGGCGCTGTCAGTGTTCCAGAAACAACCGTTTGAGCCTATCAAGGAAACTAGTCTTGCTGTCACACAAGCTAGCCTTCTTGATGGTCATCACCTCATCTAGAAGAGTGTTGAGTTGGCAGCCCTTTAATGTAGGGAACCATACTTGATCATTCACCATGGCAGGGTCATGTTTCGACCGGTTCATCCAAGTGGTGTCGGCCTTTCATTTAACTCTGGACATTGTTTTGCCTTTTTTCTCTCCGCCTCGTTCGGAAGAGAAACGACTGCACTTCATTGCCCATTTGGTCCATTAATTAGTCATTCAGGTCTACGGTCTGAAATGTAAAGCTCCTCCCTTCAAGGTGAAGAGCTCATTCCACCAGGGATGTAGGAACCTCCTGGGCTTTTCACTATCCTTTATCTGACTCAGATTTGTAAGGCTGCTACCTGGTCTTCAGTGCAAACGTGTACTGTGGGCTGCCATTTTAGGGTTTGATGGCTATTGTTTGGCTGGGTGTCTTCAAGGCTATTGCTCTGGGCCGTCCCAGTAGGTAACGAATATTGGCCTAACTGTGTCCTGTGATTTATGATAAAGACATAATCCTGAGGATTCAGTGCTTGCTACAAAACTTTAAGTACTACTTTTATGGGAGGGGTTATATAGGGGATCGCTTCCTGTCTAAAGATCTTTGGTCTGCCAGTGTTCACCTGGAGATGAAGTATGACTTGGTAGGTAATGAATTAGTTTAAAGGGGTGTTCCACCCAAATGTAATGTTTATTAAAAGTCAGCAGCTACAAAAAGTGTAGCTGCTGGCTTTTAATAAACAGACACTTACCTTCTCCACGTTTCAGCGACGCGCCGACCGGGGCTCCGCTCCTCTCCCCCCCTCCCCGGCCGGCATCCTCATTGCGACTGTGGGCACCCAGCCGTGACAGCCTTCGGCATCACGGCCGGGCACCCACTGCGCATGCGCGAGCCGCACTGCGCATTCGCGCGCGGCGCAGCCCGCCGCTGATTGGACAGGCGATCGTCTAGGACCTGTCGGTGTCCTAGACGATCGCCAAAGGGAGGGGCTGCAGTAAGGCAATTAGGCCTAATCGCCTTACCAGCCCCTTGGCGGAAGCAGGAAGTGGGACAGGAAGTCCCACTTCTACTGAAGACCCCACTCCCCCCCCAAAAAAATTACATGACAAATGTGGCATGTAAGGGGGAGGGGATTAAGTTCCATTTTTGGGTGGAACCCCGCTTTAACTCTGTTCTGTAATGTATTCAAAGAAAAGGCTTTTACAGGTAAATATTATTTTTTTATTTTTTATATCCCCTTGCCAATCGGTAGGAGTGCAACATGGTGGATTTAATGTCCCCCCTTGCTTTTACCAGGCGCTACAAGCATGTTTAAAATTGACATGTAACATCAAAGTTCATCCACATAATATATTCTGTTCCCACCTCCCAACCTTAGACTTGCCATTATTCTATATACAGTACTACAAAACGATAAAGCTCCGACAGACTCCTGGCTTAATTGCAAACTAAACCTGCTGGTTTATGTAAAGAGTAATATTCTCCTAGCTGGTTTGTGTGCAATATGGAAGGTACTGTATGTGATGAACTGTTGGTTGCTGATCAGAACACGCAAGAGTTTTCTTTTAGATAGTTGCACTTGCCAAAAAACTTGTAGGTTGGGATGGACCAGTATAAATTCTGTTTACTCCTCTGGTTTTCTTTTTTTTTGTAAATAATTTTTATGCCTTTTTATAACTCAGTAAAACTGTGTTTTTTTTTTGGTTTGGATAAAGCGGAAAGGGATTATAACACTTAAAACACTTTTTTTCTTTTTTATTGCTTCATTTGCAAAAAAGCTTCATGTAAGAATTGGTCAAGTGGTTAACCCTTTCACTCCCAGGTCCGTACACCATGCGAACCTACAGTGCGAACCTAAAGTGCCTGCAGGTGGCCAAGTCCTTACAGCGTACAGACCTAATTTCCTTCTCTCCTGTAAATTCATGGTCACTTCAATGACCATAAACTTGTAATAAGAATTGTTAAGCATTTCAGCATGTTCAGAATTTATTCCCCCCCCCCCCTGCCTCTCCACCTCCCCGCCGTAAAATCTTGCCTAAAACTAACCCCCGCGCTAACTGGACAGCCACCATCATTGGCCGGCATACCTCTTCCACCTCCGCCGGCCTCGGGTGCTTTGTGGGGTGCGGGGTCCAGATGTTTGCCCCCCCCCCTCCAGTCAGATCATCCCCATATCGGCCCCTGCACCCCCGATCCATCCCTACTCAGAGCACATCCCTCCTTCCCCTCCTGCAGCTTGTATCTTCCTTGTGCACTGAGCTCCAGCGAGCTGTCAGGCTGGGGATTGCAGAGGGGGGAGTGGTGAGGGTGAAATTGGGTAAACCTGTGTTTACCAAGCCCCCCACAGTAGAGTGGGCGCATGCAGCGATCACTACTGATCGCTCTTATATGCCCACTGACAGCTGATCATAGAATAAACGAGTCATAATGGATCACTGTAATTTTATCAATGAATTAGGAATCTCGTGCCCCTAATGGTTTGGCCACTCCTGGTAAGACCCCTTTCGCATGGAGCGGACTCTGTCAAGCAGATCAGCCTGCTCAGTGAGGGATCTGTCTGCTGATCCCCGCTGAGCAGGCAGATGACAGGTCCGTGTCAGCTCTGCTTTTCTCTATGGTGCGGTCAGATGGAATTGGACCGATTGTGCAGTTCCATCGGATATCATCCCTATCCTGTTTGCTAGATTGGTTTGTCTGTTTTTAGTGGACTGGACTGGATCGGACACGGGCCATACAGTTGTCCTGTGCATCTCTGTGTAGACAATACCATTGATGTCATTTTTGATGCAGCAACTGCACGAACAGAGCCGTTACACTAACTTTTACATCTATGTAGGTCCACATTCATGTGCCGTAGCTCACACTGTCTACGTTTTTGAGGTCATGTACCCACACGGATGTCAGATTGGGAACAGCAGCTATGCCTGTGCAGCTATTCATCCCAATTGATATGGGACTGCCTGTACGGGGATGCACGGAAAACCTGTGCATCTGTGTGGGTAAACATGGCCCTCGCATGGGTGTACTCTTTAGTATGCCACATGTGAAAGATGCTTTAGTAGCCATTTTGCTGACATTTTGTAAGGTGTTTTTTTTTTGTGTTGTGTTTATGTGCACTATTTTTAGTGTATATTTATCGTAAATATTATTTTGCTAAACATTTAAGCAAATATTGCGCTGCCTTAATCGACACCTTTTTTATTCTACTGGTCCTATGCTTTTTTTGAAAATGTATGTTTTTTTTTTTTTTACACACTTGCGTCTGTTCAGTTTTTTTTTTTCTCCATTTCGCAAAAAGGTGCAATTTAAGTTGCAAATATTAATTCAATACAGGTTAAGCTTTTATATGTTGTAACATTTGTATTTTGTAACCTTGTGTATTTATCTGCTAATTTTATTTGTGTGTGTGTGTATTTTGATAAACATTTGCACAAATATCATGGGACCTAAAATCACCTTCTCTTCTACTGGTCATGTGCTTTCAGAAAATAGATGGTTTTACAAACTTTAAAAGCTAGAATTGAAAAATATAAAAAGCAAAGGAAAAAATTGCAAAAATGATCTGGCCAGATGAGTGTTCAAAATAAACCACAGGACCTGGCAGCGAAAGGGTTATGACTTTCTAAAATTTCCATCTTTCAAAGAATAAACCTGTAAAATTTTTAGGTTGACTGCAATTCTTGTTTTTGGGATATGATCATTGTTCGGCTAAATGTGCTCAGGAACATAGGGTCTGCTCACTTTTTCCACTATCTGGCATGCAAGTCGCAAGAAAACTGCACCACAGTAGTGCAAGAACCTTTTTCATGTCAGTTTGGAATGTGCGCTGTTGAAATCAATAGGCTGCAATTTGTCATGTGACTGTGTCCAAAGTTGCATGAAAAGTCGCACTAATGTAAACAAAGGCTAAATCTAAATGCTTTGTAGGAAAATGGTTACATTTTTATTTTTTCACAAACATCTGAACCTCTGTTTTTTAGCTGTTAACACCAGCAAGTATGCAGAGAGCTACCGTATACAGACGTATGCTGAATATTTTGAAAAAAAGAACCAAGACTCCCACGCTAAAAGAAAATGGACTGAAGATGGCTGGAAAGATCTGGAAAGGAAGAGATTAAAAACCAGCTACACTCCTTACATTCCACCGAACCCAAGAGATTTGTATACAAACAGGTGACATTTTAATACTTAAGATGAGAGAATTGTTCCATCCTTTTTACCATAATTTAAGGTGTTGATGGGCACATGGTGGTTTAGACTAGGAGAGGGGTGATGGGCATTTAAGTGGACTGATGCAGTTTTTGGCCGTGCACAAGACAGAATGTAGAATATTTTTTTATTTTTGGCTCTTTCATTAGTGAATGTTGCCAAAATGCAGACTAGTGGCAATTCATTTTTTTATTACTCCAAGCTACTTATCTGTGCAAAAAATAAAAGCCTAAAATGTAAAGTTTGGATGGCCTTTTTTAAAAGCATCATGTATCGGTTAAGTTCAGTTTTTGGTTATTACATCAGAGCTGGGAATAGAATTGTATGCTGAAACCAGAAATGAATTGGTTTAAAGTAGGGTTGTCCCAATGCTAGTATCGGTATCGATACCAAGCATTTGCCTGAGTACTTCTACTCGGGCAAATGCTCCCGATGCTTCACCCGATACTTGTACCGTCGGCGGTGATCAGTGCATGGGGAAGTTACAGGCACCGATCACCGCTATATAGATTTAGACGTAATTTCTCCTTTTCTCTCTCCCCGCGCGGCTTTCAGCTGCTTTAAAATCAGGGGTGATCAGTGCTTGTATCTCCCCCACACACGATCACCGCTGACTGTCCAGTGTACTTCTCCAGCCCCCCTCTGTTTTTTAAATGTCACCAACAAGAATTAAATCCCGGCAGAGTTTTTAACATTCCAATCACAACCCTAGACAATACTTTGCTGGAGATTTACTTTTCGGTTAATTTTTTTTTTTTTTTTTTTTATATATATATCTGGGGAAAGCGCACAAAAAGACAAGCAGACCGTATTTAAGATGGTACAACGGTAAACAAAGCTTGAGGTCAATACAGCCACTCAACAAGTTGTTCAGGGGGACCCCATCATATTTAGTAATCGGAATCTGTCAGAGAACATCAGTAAATATGTGGATACAATCTTCAGACCCTTTGTTTTAAAATTGTGCCTTAGTAATCGGAATCTGTCAGAGAACATCAGTAAATATGTGGATACAATCTTCAGACCCTTTGTTTTAAAATTGTGCCTTCCTATATCAAACATGCAATGATTTGCCAATTGGGAAGGAAATGCTGTTGGCTAGTTTAGTTGTAGACGCCCTATACACCAATATTTTCTTCCATGCGAATGGTTGTGGGTAGAGCATTCCAGAGCCGAGGACCTTGGACTGCAAATCTTCATTCTCTTAGATTTGAAGCGGGATTTGGAGGATGCTTTGGTTGGTTGACCGTAGCACGCGATTGGTGACGTAGGGTTTTATTTTCTCACTTAAGTATTGAGGAGTGTTTCCTTGTGAGCATTTGTGAGTGAGGCAGAGGGTCGTGAATAAGACCCGATCCTTTACGGCTAGCCAGTGGAGGGACCTCAAGGCCAGGGAGATTGGTTCCCACGTTTTTTTTTACCTGTTACCAGTCTGGCTGCAGTGTTCTGGACGACTTGTAGACGCGAAATCTGGTATTTGGGTAGTCCGAAGTAGAGGGAGTACCCATAGTCGAGTCGGGAATTGATGATTGTTCCAACCACTACTGCTGTATCCTCTTCCGGGATAAGTCTACGCAGCAGACGGAGAAGATGGTGAGAACCGCTGACTACTGCTCCTATTTGTTCGTCCATCGTCATGTCTGAGTCGAAGATGACTCCGAGGCTTTTGACTTTGTTGCTTGGGGTGATGGTTTGTCCAAGGATGGTGGGTGGTGTCGATGTGGTCCTAGTTAGATTTCTGATTTGTGTGAAGGATAAGAAGTTATGTTTTGGATCCATTGAGTTTAAGGGAGCTTTCGGTCATCCAATTATCGATCGGAGTGAGGCATTTTCCTAGTTCATGATATTGGTCTTTTTTGTTGGTGATTCAAAAGTAAAGTTGCATGTCATCAGCATAAGGGTGGTAACGCAGGTCCTGTTTGCTGATGATTTTGAGGAGTGGGCGGATGTAGATGTTAAAGAGTACAGGCAAAAGGGATGATCCTTGAGGGACTCCGAATTTAGTGGTCCGTGTTTCTGACGTGAAGCCTCCTAGTTTCACTGTCTGCTATCGATTTTTCTAGGAAGCATGCGAACCACGGTAGGGCAGAGTCTGGGACTCCAGCGGCTACTTTGAGTCGAGTGAGCAGGGTGTTGTGGTCTACCGTGTCAAAAGCTGCACTGAGGTCCAGCAACACTAGGAGACAGGATTCTCAATCTGCTGCTTCGAGGGCATCATCCCATATCTTGAGGAGTGCCGTTTCTGTCCCGCGGCCTGGGCGGAAACCTGATAGAAGCGGGTCAAGGAGTTTGTGGGTGTCCAGACGGGGTTGTAGCTGTTGTACTACCGCTTTCTCTATGATCTTGGAGATGGTGTTAAGGCTTGGTTTGGGTCTTTAGGGTCGAGGTTGGGTTTCTTTAGGAGGGGTTTAATTATGCCTTGAGGGAGCTCGGAACAAAATCTTGGAACAATTGGTTCATGATGTGGGTTGCACATCTATTTTTTTCACATGGGAGGCCAGGGGGAGCAGTTGGTGAGCCACGGTTTTCTTGCACCTCCCCCAGATTGCTAACCTAAAGGATAACATGCATCCACTTGGGGTATTAATATTTGCAGCACAGCATATAGCCCTATAACCCACGTTGCTTCCAGCATTAACCACTTCCCGACCGCCCACCGCAGGTATACGTCGGCACTTTGAAGATGGATATCTCGGTAACGGCAGCAGCTGCTGCCACAACCGAGATATCCATCTCTTCTGTGGGCGGTCGGGTAAACGATAATGGCGGTCTCTGCGGCGAGATCGCCGTTATCGGTGGCGGGCGAGCGCCCCCCTCCCGCCGCTTACCGGAGCCGTCGGTAGCGGCGGAGGCGATCGGGTGCGCTCGTCTGTTCAGCGGGGATGCGAGTGAGGGAAAAAATTTCCCTCGTCCATCCCCGTAGCTCTGCTGGGCGGAAGTGACGTCAAACGTCAGTTCCAAACAGCGTCTTAAAGAGACATTTTTTTTAAATGTCATTTGAAAAATGACATTTAAAATTATTTTTTTTTTTTTTGCATTTTAGCCTAAATATGAGATCTGAGGTCTTTTTGACCCCAGATCTCATATTTAAGAGGACCTGTCATGCTTTTTTCTAGGGTTGTCCAGATACCGATATTAGTATCGCTATCGGGACCGATACCGAGTATTTGCGGGAGTACTTGTACTCGTGCAAATGCTCCCGATGCCTAAATAGAATACTTTTTTTGTATTTATCAACATGTTCTGTGAAAATTCTTTGAGTTTTTTACTACTGCGTGACAAGAAAATAAAACATTTTTATTCATTTTTACTCATTTTTATTCTTTTATAATGTCTTGAGTTAGAGTTCTTCATAATTCTAAAGAAAATATCCTTAGTCTGTATTGTGGTTTGAAAACTGTCACATGACATTTAAATAAAGTATCGGTATTCGGTATCGGCGAGTACATGAAAAAAAGTATCGGTACTTGTACTCGGTCCTAAAAAAGTGGTATCGGGACAACCCTACTTTTTTCCATTACAAGGGATGTTTACATTCCTTGTAATAGGAATAAAAGTGATAATTTTTTTATTTTTTTTATTTTAGTGTTAAAAATTGGTAAAATAAATACAAATAAATACGAAAACAAAAAAAAATAATTTTTTAAATCGCCCCTTTACGACGAGCTCGCGCGCAGAAGCGAACGCATACGCGAGTAGCGCCCGCATATGAAAACGGTGTTCAAATCACACAAGTGAGGTATCGCCGCGATCGTTAGAGCGAGAGCAATAATTCTAGCCCTAGACCTCCTCTGTATCTCAAAAAATGCAACCTGTAGAATTTTTTAAACATCGCCTATCGAGATTTTTAAGGGTAAAAGTTTGACGCCATGCCACGAGCGGGCGCAATTTTTAAGCGTGACATGTTGGGTATCATTTTACTCGGCGTAACATTATCTTTCACAATATGTAAAAAAATTGGGCCAAATTTATTGTTTTATTTTTTAATTTAAAAAAGTGAATTTTTTCCAAAAAAAGTGCGCTTGTAAGACCGCTGCGCAAATACGGTGTAACAAAAAGTATTGCAATGACTGCCATTTTATTCTCTAGAGTGTTAGAAAAAAATATATATAATGTTTGGGGGTTTTAAGTAATTTTATAGCAAAAAAAAATGTTTTAGTCTCGTAAACACCGAATCTGAAAAACAGGCCCGGGGCTAAAGTGGTTAAGTACTGCCTCAAGCGCCAAAAGCTTTGGTTGCGATTTGTGGTGCAACATTTACATAGGAAATCCATATTTGGCTTTGTAAGAGAAAAATGGTGGGCATTTAGGAAGTGATGGTATCGCCTCCTGCATGGCAGCTGCTGTGACTGCCCTCTGAAAAGTGATCCACCAGTCACTGTTCAGAGGGCAAGTAGAAAATGCTGCAGGTGGGACTGAGCCACTTTCAAACCAATTGGAGGCTGGTAGTTCATGTTTCAAGCATGTGGTGCACATTCAGTTTCAACATGAAAAGCTATTGTCTGTACATGTGTTTTTATTCATGGAATTAGCTACAAATTCTAAAGTTGGGTTTCATTGTAAAATTAAGCTACCTGAACAAAGTTGGCTGGCTAACATGAACTCGGACAAAACTATACCCAAAGCCATATATTTTTTTTTTGCCTCCACTATAAACGTCTGTTTTCAAACACAAATATCCTGGCCTTGATGGTTTAGTTTCCATTTTTTCTTATGTTGCATGCGAAGGTACTGTTAAACAATCTGGAGGAGAAGAAAAAGTTGTCCCGTTTTAAAAACCAATAAACTGGGAGTGGTTTTAGAAATCTCTGGGAAATTGGTCACTGAAATCCTTAATTCTAGTGGTTAGAGGCTGCTGTATAATTGTGATGTCCTTAGACAGTAGGGTCACAATTCTACATTTCCACATCTCGCCCACACGAGACTCTCTCGTCAGAAAAGTATTGGGTTGTTTTTTGCGGCATGTTTCTTTACATCTTTCACAAAATGTAAGTAAAATAACAGCTCTCAGATTAAACTGATAAAATGAAGAATTCATAATTCTCCAAGACGAGCCAAGTATCTCGGACATTTACAGAGGTAATTAATCATGTCGCTTCCCTTTTTAAGTAGTCCTGCATAATACTTTCAGGCCATACTGGGAATAGCATTCATCCTATGTAACTGAACTTTATATCCTTTAAATGAAACATCTGGCTTGCAGATGTACTAATGCAAAGATCAATTTTTATTAAGTGGATAACTAAGGGAACGTGTAATACTGAATCTTAAGTTTAACTTTACTTTGTGGTGTGGTCTCGAAGGCTACAATATTATGTTGCCGAAACAGTTGCTGTGCAACCATTTTTTTTTCTGCTTCCCTTGTTTGAAGCCGCACAGTAGTTATGTGTGTGTGTGTGTGTGTGTGTATATATATATATATATATATATATATATATATATATATATATATATATATATATATATATATATATATATATGTGTGTATGTATGTATGTGTGTGTGTGTGTGTGTGTGTGTGTGTGTGTGTGTGTGTAATAAATATATATATATTATAGTTTGTGTGTGTGTATGTGTGTGTATATATGTGTAATATATATATATAGTGTGTGTGTGTGTGTGTGTGTGTGTATAATTCCCATTTAATTCATTCAATATGCCAAATATTTTAATTATTTTAAATGTTTTTCACCACCGGGTCCGTACACGATATGGCCAAATCCATACGCAGTACGGACCTAATTTCTCCCTCTGCTATAAGCGCATGGTCCCTTTTTATGACCAGTAACTTATAGCAGAATCGTTCAACAGACTCTGCTGAACAATTCTATAACTCTGATCAGCGAACTACAACCCGCTGATCAGTTAACCCCTAATATGACTGCCCCCACCATGCCACCGCTTCCCTGTCCCCTGCCTCTCCACCTCCCGCAACCAACTTCCATCTTAAACTGCTCTCGCCACTCTCCTTTCCCATCCCCATCCCCTGCAGCTACCATAATTAGCTGGCATCCCTCTTCTTCCACTCCCCCCGGCTTCAGGTGCTGCTTGGGGGGGTTCCAGGTTTGTCACCCCCCCATATTGCCATTGCACCCCCTGATCCATGGCCGCTTTGAGCGGCATCCCTCCTTCCCCTTCCGCCACCTACAGCTTCTCCCTGCACTGAGCTCCATGATATGTCAGGCTGGGTAGTGCGGTGGGGGTAAAGTTGGGGCTGGGGGGGGGGGGGTGCGCTAGATAAACATGTTTACCAAGCTCCCCCCTGTAGTAGAGAGAGGGTGCAGGCAGATATCACCACAGGTCAGGTCTAGACCTTCCACTGACAGCTGATATATAGAAACCGTGATTGTTGCTACCGTATCTATCGGCGTATAACACGCACCCTAACTTTAAGAGGGAAGTTTCAGGAAAAAAACTTTCCACAGCCCCCTGCGTATAACACGCAGGCACAGTTTACCCTCTATTTTCAGGGTAAAAAAGTGAGTGTTATATGCCAATAAATACAGTATGTATCAGCCTGTCATTTTATGAATAAAGGAGTAATCTCTACACATTTCTTATTCAATTAAAGTGCACTTTACTTGAATAAGAAATCTGTAGATTTTTAACTGTTTAAATTTAAAATTTAACTTTTTACTGTGTGACCTGGTGACTTTTTTTTGGGGGGGGATGGCAACCCCCCCCTGGTCCACCCACACAGATGCCGTCCCACCCTCACCCTTCCACGCCGACTGTCCACCCTCATACTCGCTCTTCCTCGGCTTCAATAAGAAATAATAATTCTACGCCCCAAGCCCAACCTTTTTCAAGCCAATTGGAGCCTCAGGCATACATTTTGCTAACTTCTAGTGTTTTTGGCTCAGAAATTACAGCAAAGGGACTAGGTTGAATGTAATAAATTGACTAACCAACAGATCTGGATACTGAGTTATTTCACTTTCTGCACCACTTTAAAATGAGTTAATGTGGCTTAACATTCTAGGAGCAGGCCCAGAGGAAGAAGCGTGGTCTTGTACTACCCAATGGTTAAGCCAAAGAACATGCTGAATCAAGTTCAAAATTATCTGTAGCCCTATAGGGAAGACTTGGGGGTCTATTTAAAAATCGATATACCAATGGTGCTGCATCTGCACAACTGTCACAAATGTGTCTGTTTTTCCTATAATTATCAGCTCCATCTAGTAGTGGCCATAATGCAGTATTTTTTTTTACTGATTGTGGTATTTCAGGAAAATACCAGATTATGGCCACTAATGGAGTAATGGTAATAGAAACATTTTTTTCTTTTTTTAAATCTTGAACCCAAAGTGTTGGACATAAGAGTATTGTTGGGTTTGCATATAATGACAATAGTTCCCGATTTCCTCTCCTGAACCTAGTCGCCAAGTCTTGTTGCAAAAAGTCCTGGTGGTAAGGGGCACCCGTGCCTGTTCACTCTTTTCAAAGCTGGTGAACTATTGACCCATTTGCTAAAGAGCTGTCAGGAAAGGTTCCTCTGCTGGTGATACTGCCTGATATTTGACGTGCAGTGCTTTGGTTCACCACCAGGTGTCTCCTGGCAGTCTGGAACTGCCAGGGGAGCTAATGGTATTATATGATCTTTGGGCTGCAGTACTGGCGTCAACCAGCGGGGGGGTTCCTGGCAGTGTGGGGCCCGACATCTCCTGCGATCAGGCGTCGCCTGAGCCTGATTGCAGGCGATGTGTATAAATACCTGGCAGTGACAATTAGGCTCCTTTCACACGGAGCGGGCTGAGTTTTTATGTCCGCTCCGTGTGTGTCCGTCGGCTCAGCGGGGATCCCTGCTGAGCTGTCGGCAGACAGGGCGGTCCCCGCACACTGTGCAGAGAAGGCCCTGTCTTTCCTCCGCTATCCCCTATGGGAAACCTGATGAATACGGACCGTGTGTCCGTATTCATCCGTTCCGCTGGGCGGGGTTTTCTTCCGTCCGAAAATGCGGAGCTTTACGGACGCGGATCTTTGCGGATGTTAGCGGACGCGATCCCATAGGGGTGCATTACAAGTCCGTTAAAGGACTTGTAAAAACAGACGGATGCGGACGTCTGAAAGGGGCCTTAGACCTTGCCTTGATATATTTCTTGCACCCTGAACCTGTACCTGTGCTCCTTACCCTGTGCTCTGTACCTATACCTGTTCCCCCTGTGATCCATCCATCCCCTCCTTGTCCTGTTTGTGCTCCCTTTTCCCTAGCTGCTGACCTCCCGTTGACGATCCTGGCCTGGCCCTGTTGTGATTCTGGCTTTTCCCTATTACTGGTACATATTGGTCTATCACTGTTATTATTTGTGGTTTCTGTTGTTGGTGTTGGTTGGTGTGGTATTGGAGGTTGTTATTTTAATATTTCACGATCCTTTAATTATATTTTCACTTAAAACACGTTTGGGTTTCCTCTGTTGCAGTGCACACAATTCTGGTCTCACCAGATACGTGACAAGAGCAGTCTAAATTGGGCTTTACTCAATAATTTCGAAGATATTCTCACATCACATTGAACACTTTGGCAGTATTAAGTGAGGACAGCGCTCTGAGGGTGCTGATGAGCACACTTTTTTTCCCGTTTTACACTGCCTACAGCTCTGTAGCTGAAAGCCCTTGCAGAGGTATAGGCAACAGAGCTGTACAGGAGCCTGGCATTGCACCCACGATCCTCTGATCGCAGGTGCAGTGCTCTGCAGGCTTCTATGAAGACATTTTTTTTTTTGTTTTGTTTTCTGCAATACAATGTGCATTTTATTTAAAAAAAATTCACAAAAGGTGGATTTGGCTTTTTTAATTTGTTTTTCAGGTACATTTTGAGTACAAGTCTGCTTTATATACAACAGAAGTCATATTACCTGGTGGCTATTTGTTTTTCACAAGCAGATTGAAATGATCTAGTAGATGAATGAAAAAACACATTGATAACATTTACTGAACATCTTTCTAGCTTTGCTACAAGCTTTGTTGCAAGGAGAAGTATGAGTCCGATACAAGAAGAAGCTGTCTCTGAAGATGTTGGTGATCAAGGCCACGAAGGTGAAGGTTCTGCTAACCCTGCAGCATCAGAAGCCAAAAAGAAAACTAAAAATCGCAAGCGTCAAAAATTAGAAACCGATCCAGCAGGTAAAATTTTTTTATTTTTTTTCCCATTATCTTTTTAGGTTACACATCTGTTTGTTTTTATTTTTACTGTAAACTTCACTACATAATAAACTGAACTGGCAGCCTCAAAGCAGATGGTACTTTTAGGGTAAAAAGATTGGTTATCAGACACTTCTGGGCTAAATGTGAAGGGTTGTTGCTCAGCAAGATTTTTAATTTTTTTTTTACCTTTTTTGAAAGCCATTCTGATCAGCAAGATCAGAAGAGGTAGGCATTCCACTGAGTGGTCTTGGTGGATCCTAATGAGCTGTCTTGAGAAGTGAAAGTTGGAAGATGTCCTCGCCTCCAGCTCATAGGCCAGCTTCCAAGGGCATAGATATCTTTAGTCGTCATTTAGCAGATGGCATGGCTATACAGGCCCAGGGTGTGTATGTAAAAAACAATCCGTTTTTTTTTCGTATTTGTGTCAGTGGGTGAATAGAGTGCTGAATTCCACAGGGACAAAGCTAAAAAAACAGGCCATTTTTAATATATGATCAGTAACGCATTGCCAGTAAAGAGACATAAAAAAATGTAGTCCAGAACTGGTATGCAATGCTTAGGAGTATGTAGCAAATAGAAATAAATCCTTCAAAAAAACTTCCTCAGTGAAGTAAGGTAAATTCTAATATGGATAAACTGTGCTAGATGATCGATTCCTGAGTTTGTATGATGTGTCATGTACTGCTGCACAACCATGTGGGGAACAGAGATTGATATCGCACCATAAATGAAAGTTTGATGCTAATAAACTAGTAAGAGCAGCCAGAGGTACAGGGGCCAGAGAGAGGGCTGAGATATATACAGCAGGAGCAGTTTATATATGTCTGAGTGCTGTAGACTCATGAAGGTATGTAGGGTCTGGCCTGCGGGGTTGGGATGGTCCTATAAAGATGGGTAACCTATCCCCAAAATCAGACTGCAACCGATACGACCATAAACCTAGACACCTTAGGTCTATGTGGTGTATAGTACTTACTCACTATCCTAATTCATACGGTTCATCTGTCAGCCCTCGGCTGTAGTATATGTCTCATCTGTTCCTCACATGATAGACATTCCAAGACATCTTGTAGCAATGGCTAGAGAAATGGCAGTGGTTGTAGCAATGTAATTATCCCCATTGGTATGCTATGGTGGCTCAAAGCAAGACAGTCAGGTGCAAAGAGAGGTAGTCAGTGCGTTTGGTGACGCAGGGGCCTGGGGGCCTGTCTGTCCCTCTCTACATGTTTCATTCTGTCCACTGGAACTTCACGCTGAAGTGCTCTAGAATTTCTGGTAGAGGCTGCACTGACTTTGAACTTGATAAAACACAGTGGATTAACACCACCAGATGACGTGGCTCCCCAAATCATCACTGACTGGAAACTTCACACTGGACCTTGTTCGTTCAACTTGGATTCTGTGCCTCTCTAGACTCCGGGACCCTTGATTTCCAAGTGAAATGTAACGTTTTCCAGTAAGTGATGATTTGGGGCGCCATTTCATCTGCTGGTGTTGGTCCATTGTGTTCTATCAAGTCCAAAGTCGGTGCAGCCCTCCAGCCAGTTCTAGAGCACTTCAGCTCATCTGCATTGCTCGGTCATCAGCTGCATTGCTGAAGTCCACTATCAAAGCAACCTAGGCTTCCATAACACACTCAGCAGTGCCACAGGCTGATCGCCTCCATGCCAGTCTGCATTGATGTGCTAATTCATGCAAAGGGAGCCCTGACCAAGTATTGAGTGCATACTATACTGTACATACTTTCTTTCTCGTACATCACGGGACACAGAGCGGCATATTCATTACTATGTGGGTTATATGGAGTACCTTCAGGTGTGGACACTGGCAATCTCAAACAGGAAGTCCCCTCCCTATATAACCCCCTCCCCTAGAGGGAGTCCCTCAGTTTTTTCGCCAGTGTCTTAGGTGTTGGTCACGGAATAGCTTTGCTCCACATCCTTGGGATTAAGGGCGGGCTAACCGGATCTGTCCAAGGAGCCTCAGTGCCAAAGTGGACAGTACCCGGGCCCCAAACCGTGGGGTTTTGCCTATAATGCTCCTCTTTGGAGGGCTGGACCCTGGGCCCAGGACTTGGAGTTTGCAAAAACCATAAGTTCCTGTTTGCCAGGGTGCTATATAGGTCCAGGACAGTGGGTACCTTCATAGGACCCCAGGGCCTGAAGGTCTACTACGCTACCCACGGAGATGGGAGAAGATTGGATCAGTTTGCTGGACAAACATCCTGCAGCATGGAGCAGGTAAGGGGGAGCCTGCGGGACTTGGTTCGACAGCAGGCTCTCCGGGGTAACCTAAAAGGGGGGATAGCCTAAGTATGCTCTGCATGGGCAACCTTGTTCACTATGTCTGAAGAGAGACAGGATGACACCTTTTCTCCCCCATCACTAGGTTCCCCTGTCTAAGAATGTGTTGCTAGCTAACCTGCTGTTTTCTTCCTAGGACTAGTAAGGATCTCTAGGGGCCTTTTGGAGAGTCCTACCTGGCCGGGGGTTTGAATCTGCCGCCTGTTTCTGCAGTCCTGGATCTCCAGCAGCGCGGCTCCTCCATGTTCCTCCTGTTTCCGGCATACGCGCGCGCGCACGTCTTATAGACGTTTTTCGCGCCGTTCACACAGGAGGGCGGGGGGGGGCGTGCCTGCGGCGTCATACAGGGGCGCGCCTTGTGCTGTTATAGATCAGCAGGCATTGTCAGTGCTCAGTCTGAGGCTGATTTCAGAAGGAGAGGACGCAGAGCGGCAGAACAGTGACTCCCGGTGGCGGAAGAGGGGTAGTACATGCTGGACTTTGTTCCAATGCCTTTTTTTGTTAAGCCAAGAAATCCCCCTTTTTGCAGCAGGTTGGAGGCTGGCAAACTAAGTTTGGGGTCACTGTGTGTTTTAAAAAAGAAAAATATATATAATATATATTTAAAAAAAAAAAAAAAAAAGAGAAAAACATACGGGATCCCATCAGTTTTTGGGCATTAGTGATCTATTGTCCCCTAAACTCTGGTTTTGTACTCCTGGCCACTACAGTCGGTTGTGTGGGCGGAGTCCCTCGATTTTGTATTATGGCTTCCAAAGGTTCGGGGTCAAAGGGTACAAAAAAGACCAAAAAACAAAGGGGTTCCCCTTCTGATTCTGATGATATGCCGATACTTTCCCCGCAACTTATTAACATAAAGAGCGCCTTGGATGAGCCATTAGGGGGATCTGGTGCGGAGGCTGGCCCAGATCAGCCCAGCCCTGTGTTTATCACAGAGGAGATGCTAGCCGTATCCCTAGGGGGGCTAGAAGAGAGAATAGCAGCATTGATCGCTAGAGCTATTCCTGGTAAGAAACGGGTTAGATCCCCATCACCAAGAGGTGTATCCTCAGATGCTGAGATTCTCTCTCCGGAGGAATTAGAATCACAGGAGGATCAACTAGACCTGAACCAAGAGGGTTCAGGGATTGAGGGATCTGCCTCTGAGGAACCATTTTCAGACTCCCAGACAGAAAGACTGTGGGTACAGTCTTTGACGGACATGGTCCGCTCGGCATTTAGTTTACCATTGCCAGAGCCTCAGGTTCCTCCGGTATCCTCTCTGGGCTCTTTGAAAGCTCCGTTAAGCAACGCAGTTTTTCCGGTCCATCCTCTCTTGGAGGAATTGATCTTTCGGGATTGGGTACGGCCGGACAGGATTTTTCTGCCACCGAAAAGATTTGCGGTCATTTACCCCATGGAGGAAAAAGGAGGCTCCCAGTAGTGGATGCAGCCATCTCATGTGTGAATAAATCACTAACTTGCCCGGTGGAAAACATACATATGTTTAAAGATCCGGTTGATAAAAGGTTAGAGACACTTTTAAAAGCATCCTTTGCTACGGCAGGAGCAGTGGTGCAGCCAGCTGTGGCTGCGATTGGTGTTTGTCAGGCGTTAAAGGACCAGACAAAGGAAATGTTAAAGGACATGCCTACCCAACAAGCAGAAGAGTTTTCTGACATTCCCAGAGCTCTGTGTTTTGCTGTAGATGCTATAAAAGATTTCATCCAGCAGGCCTCTCGTTTATCACTATTTTTGGTGCACATGAGAAGGCTCTTATGGTTGAAGAACTGGGCGGCGGAGCCCCCATGCAAAAAGCTTCTGGCAGGGTTTCCCTTCCATGGAGGACGACTCTTCGGAGAGGATCTGGATAAATATATTCAGACTATTTCAAATGGCAAGAGTACCCTTTTACCGGTCAAAAGGACATTCCGGGGTCCTACATTTAAAAGGCAGCTCTTTCCTGTCTCGGGGCCCTCAAATTCCAGGCAGTATCGACGGCCGCCTGCACGATCCAACGTTAACAGTAGATCACAGGGACAGGCCCCTGGGGGTAAGAGGCCATGGTATCGCAAGCCGACAAAGACAGCCCCTAGGTCTGCCTTATGAAGGGGCGCCCCCACTCTTGCGGGTGGGGGGAAGGCTTCGTTTCTTCTCAGAAGTTTGGGAAGCCAAGATCCCCGACAAATGGGTCCGGGCATCTGTAACCACAGGTTACAGACTGGAGTTTCTAAGGTATCCTCCGCCTCATTTTCAAGAATCAAGGCTACCAAGGGATCCAGCAAGGAAGGCCTCAATGCTGGCAGCTTTGGATCACCTGCTTTGCCAGGACGTAATAATAGAGGTGCCAGCCCAAGAGCAAGGGCTAGGTTTCTATTCCAATCTCTTTGTCATACCAAAGCCCAACGGCGATGTCAGGCCAATCTTGGACCTAAAGAGGTTAAACGGTTACCTAAGGGTTCGTTCCTTCCGGATGGAATCCATCCGGTCAGCAGCCGCCGTGCTTCAGAAGGACGATTTTCTGGCCTCCATAGACATAAAGGATGCTTACCTTCATGTACCAATCTTTCAGTTGCATCAAAGATTTTTACGCTTCGCGGTGGGGCAGCGACACTTCCAATTCAGGGCGCTCCCCTTCGGGCTGGCCACGGCCCCCCGGGTATTCACGAAGATCCTAGCCCCAGTTCTGGCCAATTTAAGGATCCAGGGGGTCACAGTCCTAGCATACTTGGACGACCTTTTAATCATAGATCACTCACGGCCGGGTCTGCAAAAGGCAGTAAACCTCACGGTTCGGTACCTCGAAGAATTCGGCTGGGTCCTAAACCGGGGAAAGTCAGCGTTCCAGCCTACAAAGCAGTTGGAATACCTCGGCATGAGGTTAGACACAGAACAGCAAAGGGTGTTCCTGCCCCTGGTAAAGATCGAGGCTATCAAGGGGTTGGTTCAGTTGGTTCTAAACAAGAAAAAAACCAACTATTCGCCTGTGTATGCGAGTACTAGGCAAGCTAGTGGCCACGTTTGAGGCAGTACCATACGCTCAGATCCACACTCGCGTCCTACAGGCAGCCATTCTAGCAGCCTGGGGCAAGAGGGCACATGCCTTAGAGTCCCCTTTGACGCTATCATCAAGGGTCCGACAAAGCCTGGCCTGGTGGTTGAGCCCCCAGAATCTTCTAAAGGGAAAATCCTTCAGCCCTGTTGTCTGGAAGGTAGTTACCACAGACGCCAGCCTGGCAGGCTGGGGGGCGGTCTTCGAGGGGTTCTCTCGCCAGGGAACTTGGGTGAAAGCAGAGAGGCAGCTCCCCATCAATATCTTGGAGATCAGAGCTGCTCGCCTAGCCCTTCTGGCATGGACCTCCAGATTAAAGGGGTTCCCGGTGAGAATCCAGTCAGACAATGCCACGGCGGTGGCATACATAAACCACCAAGGGGGAACCAGGAGTCAGGCCGCTCAAAGGGAGGTGAGCTTGATTTTTCAGTGGGCAGAGGTTCATGTACCCTGCATTTTGGCGATATTCATTCCCGGAGTGGACAACCTGCAGGCAGACTTCTTAAGTCGCCAGAGTCTGTTGCCAGGGGAGTGGTCTCTGCATCCCCAGGTCTTTCAGACAATCTGCCAGAGGTGGGGAATGCTGGACGTAGATATAATGGCATCCAGGTTCAACAAGAAACTAGACAGGTTCGTGTCTCGAGCGAGGGACCCTATGGCCTGCGGAACCGATGCGTTGGTTTGCCCTTGGCATCAATTCAAACTTCTATATGCATTCCCTCCGCTACAGTTACTTCCTCGCCTGTTGCGCAGGATCAGAGTGGAGCACAAGCCAGTCATTCTAGTAGCTCCGGCTTGGCCCCGGAGGACTTGGTACTCACTAGTCCTGAAGATGGCAGTGGGAGACCCTTGGACTCTTCCTCTACAACCAGACCTACTCTCACAAGGCCCGATCCTCCACCCTACATTACAGCGTCTAAATTTGACGGCCTGGAGGCTGAATCCCTGATTCTCAGGGGTAGAGGTCTGTCTAGGCAGGTAATTCCTACCCTGATTAGGGCTAGAAAGCTGGTCTCCAGGGTGATTTATTACAGGGTGTGGAGGAACTAAGTAGGCTGGTGTGAATCCAAAAGATGGAATTCCCGCAAATATACTATTGATAGGGTGTTAAGTTTTCTCCAGCTAGGAGTGGATAAAGGCCTGGCACTAAGCACAATCAAGGGACAGATCTCAGCTCTGTCAGTGTGGTTTCAGAGGCCGCTGGCCACCCACTCGCTGGTAAAGACCTTCTTACAGGGGGTCTTGCGTATTAATCCTCCTGTCAAGTCACCAATTTGTCCATGGGACTTAAATCTTGTCCTGTCCACTTTACAGAGACAACCCTTTGAGCCGTTGGCTGAGATTCCTTTAGTCTTACTGACAAGAAAGTTGGTTTTCTTGGTCGCCATAGTTTCGGCCAGGAGAGTGTCAGAATTAGCAGCCTTATCGTGTAAGGAACCATATCTCGTTCTGCATAAGGACAGGGCAGTTCTCCGGCCCCATCCTTCCTTTCTACCAAAGGTTATATCCAAATTTCACTTGAACCAGGATTTGGTACTTCCATCCTTCTTTCCAAAACCCACATCTAGAAAGGAGGGGTTGCTGCATACCTTGGATATTGTCCGGGCCATGAAGGCCTATCTTAAAGCTACAGAAAAGATCCGGAAAACAGATGTGTTGTTCGTTCTACCAGATGGCCCCAAGAAGGGGCAGGCAGCTGCAAAATCCACCATCTCGAGATGGATTAGACAATCATTCAAGCCTACGGTTTGAAGAGGTTGCCTCCTCCTTTGTCGGTAAAGGCCCATTCTACCAGGGCCATGGGCGCCTCCTGGGCAGCACACCATCAGATCTCTATGGCTCAGATATGCAAGGCAGCGACGTGGTCGTCAGTCCACACGTTTACAAAGTTTTATCAACTAGACGTAAGAAGGAATGCAGATTCTGCCTTTGGACAGGCAGTACTACAGGCTGCAGTTTGAGATCCTCGGGATCAGAAGCACCCTTGGTTGTAAAAAAAAAAAAAAAAAAAAAGTTTTTTCTTGACTAAGTTGGAATTATTTGAGTTTACCTCTAAATTAAATCCTTCTTTGGAAGATGTCTCCCTCCCCTCATTAAAGCATTGCTTTCGGACATCCCACATAGTAATGAATATGCCGCTCTGTGTCCCGTGATGTACGAGAAAGAAAAAGAGATTTTTAAATACAGCTTACCTGTAAAATCCTTTTCTTGGAGTACATCACGGGACACAGAGCTCCCACCCCTCTTTTGGGTGACCATTTTGGGAGGCATACTGCTTGCTACAAAACTGAGGGACTCCCTCTAGGGGAGGGGGTTATATAGGGAGGGGACTTCCTGTTTGAGATTGCCAGTGTCCACACCTGAAGGTACTCCATATAACCCATATAGTAATGAATATGCCGCTCTGTGTCCCGTGATGTACTCCAAGAAAAGGATTTTACAGGTAAGCTGTATTTAAAAATCTCTTTTTTCAGTTAGCTGCAAGCCATAATCCTCAAAATTAAAACAAATGTTTGCTATATCACTGTGTGTAACTCATCCTATAAAAAGAGGGACTTTTTTTTTAATTGAATTACTGTAATTAACTTTGCTATTCAAATTTTTTGAGGGAGATTTTGTGTGTCATCAGTATCTCTCAAAAATGAGTATACTTCTCACATTTTTGTAAAAATGTTATTTCTTAGGGGTTTACTCTCTTTTGTTGACAGTGGTTTAGACATTAACCACTTAAGACCCGGACCAAAATGCAGGTAAAGGACCAGGCCCCTTTTTGCGATTTGGCACTGCGTCGCTTTAACTGACAATTGCACGGTTGTGCGACGTGGTTCCCAAACAAAATTTGCGTCCTTTTCTTCCCACAAATAGAGCTTTCTTTTGGTGGTACTTGATCGCCTCTGCGATTTTTATTTTTTGCGCTATATACAAAAATAGAGCGACATTTTTGAAAAAAACAATATTTTACTTTTTGTTATAAAAAAAACTAATTAAATTTTAGTCAAACATTTAGGCCAAAATTTATTTAGCCACGTGTCTTTAGTAAAAAAAAATCGCAAAAAAAAAATGGCTACCTAGCGGGAACAGCAACACTAATACAGTGATCAGAAAAATTATCGCTTAGTGACACTGGCAATAGGGCGTGAAAGGGTTAACTAGGGCGGTGATCAAGGGGTTAAAACTTTATTGGGGGGGGGTACGGGGGCTACCCTGGACCCAACACTGACACTAAATACAGTGATCATACATATATGATCACTGTATTCAGTGACACTGACGGGGGAGATCGCAAGGGGTTAAGTGTGCCTATGTGTACTGGTATCAGTGTAGTGTTGTGCACACTTACTATGTGATGTGATCTCTCCTCAGCGGCGGTTGAAAAAACCGCCGAGAGCAGAGATCACATCACTTCCCCCTTCCTGTGTTTACACAGGAGGAGGAAATGACGCACAGGCCAGCGCGCGCATTGGCTGGGAGCGATTCGGAGGGGGCGGACAAAAACAAACCGCCGCCCCCTCAGCACGGATTGCTCCTACAGCCGCCGTATGTACCGGGGGGGGGGGGTCCCGATCGGACCCACGTCAAGGCAGCCACGTACAGGTACGTTGATGTGCCTGTCCGTGCCATTCTGACGACGTAAATGTACATGTGGCGCTCCTTAAGGGGTTAATGGTTGTGTGTTGTGTTATTTTGCGGGGACAGCAAATTTGCACTGTTATACAAGCTGTACATACTTTTTATACAAGTGTCATTTCTTCAGTGTTGTCACATGAGAAGATATTATAAAATATTTACAAAAATGTGAGGGGTGTACTCACTTTTGTGAGATGCTGTACGTACCTACATACATTCGTACCAAAGGGTACATCATTGATATTTCTAAGTAGAAGGCTTTCAAGCTCTTGGAAATTCAAAACATTGGTGACCCTGGTTCGTTTTTAGAGGTCGACCGATATGGGTTTTTCTCTGGCCGATGCCGATATTTAGAAATCTGGGCGGCTGATATATGATGCCGATTTTTGCGTCTGATATTTTAGGCCGATTTTATTTTTTATTGGTGGCACTAATTGGCACTGGAAGGAAGATGGCACTAGCAGAAGGCACTTATTGGCACTGGCAGGTTGCACTGATTGGCAGATGGCACTGATTGACAGGTGGCACTGGTTGGCACTGGCAGGTGGCACTGGATGGAAGGTGGCACTTACTGGCACTGGATGGTGCCACTGGTATTGGCATTGGTGGATGGCACTGGATGGAAGGTGGCATTAATTGGCACTGGATGGTGGCACTGGCAGGTGGCATTGGCGGATGGCACTGGATATAAGGTGGCACTAATCGGCACTGGATGGTGGCACTGGCAGGTGGCATTGGCGGATGGCACTGGATGGAAGGTGGCACAAATTGGCACTGGAAGGTGGCACTGGCGGATGGTTCTGGATGATGGCACTGGTATTGGCACTGGCAGGTGGCATTGGCGGATGGCACTGGATGGAATGTGGCACTCAGTACAGACCCCCTCCCTCCAGTATAGACACCCCCCCCGCCCCCCCGTAGTACAGACATCAGAGTGGTGTGTGTCCCACAAGCGCGGGCCCCTCCTCCTCTGTGGACGTAAACAGAGAAGGAATGCCGCGATGGGTGTACCAAGATGGCCACGGCTCCGGAGCTAGGCCGAAGCTGCGGTCTTTCCTGATGCTGTGACCGCGGCGGGAATCCGCGGATTGCCGCCGCGGTCACAGCATCAGGAAAGGCTGCGGCTCCGGCCTAGATCTGGAGTCGTGGCATCGCTAGCGGAAATTGTAAAATATCGACCCGATTTGGATAAAAATCGGCCAATGCTGATTTCTCCAACGGCCAAATAGTTAGTTTATTCCTTTTTTTTTTTTCCCCCACATGTTTCCCAATGTTCCGCGATTGGTCACAGGTGCTGAAGAACGGGGAGAGGTGCGTGTGTGTATAAACACACCTTCCCCATTCTTCACAGTGCCAGTGTCATTGTCTGTTCCCTGTAATAGGGAACGACTATCAAGGTCACACGTCCAGCCCCGCCCCCTACAGTTAGAAACTCCTATGAGGTCACACTTAACACCTACAGCGCCCCCTAGGGGTTAACTCCTAAACTGCAATTGGCATTTTCACAGTAATCAATGCATTTTTATAGCACTTTTTGCTGTGAAAATGACAATGCTCCCAAAAATTGTCAAAATTGTCTATGTCCGCCATAATGTTGCAGTCACGAAAAAAATCGCTGATCGCCGCCATTAGTATTAAAAAAAAAAAAAAATGTTTTAATAAAAATGCCATAAAACTATCCCCTATTTTGTAAACGTTCTAAATTTTGCACAAACCAATCGTTAAACGCTTATTGCGATTTTTTTTTTTTTTTTTTTTTTTAGGAAAAATAGGTAGAATACGTATCGGGCCAAACTGAATAAAGTTGTTTTTTTATCTTTTTTGGGGATATTTATTATATTAAAAAGTAAAAAATATTGCATTTTTCAAAATTGTCGCTCTATTTTTGTTTATAGCGCAAAAAATAAAAAACGCAGAGGTGATAAAATGCCACCAAAAGATCTTTGTGGGAGAAAAAAGGACACCAATTTTGTTCGGGAGCCACGTCGCGCGACCGCGCAATTGGCAGTTAACCACTTAAGGACCGCCTACTGCACATTTACGTCGGCAGAATGGCACGGCTGGGCACATCAACGTATATCTACGTTGGTTTTAGTACCCAGCCGTGGGTCGCGGGCGCGCGCCCGCGACCCGGTCCGAAGCTCCAGGACCGGGACCGCGGGATTCGCGGACCCGATCGCCGCTGCAGTGCGGCGATCCGTCCCTGGAGCGGAAGAACGGGGAGAGCCGCGTGTACACACGGCTTCCCCGTGCTTCTCTGTGGCCGGAGCATCGATCGCGTCATCCCTGTAATAGGGGGACGCGATCGATGACGTCACACCTACAGCCACACCCCCCTACAGTTGTAAACAACACATTAGGGCACACATTCCCTACAGCGCCACCTGTGGTTAACTCCCAAACTGCAACTGTCATTTCCACAGTAAACAATGCAATTTAAATGCATTTTTTGCTGTGAAAATGACAATTGTCCTAAAAATGTGTCAAAATTGTCCGAAGTGTCCGCCATATTGTCGCAGTCACGAAAAAAATCGCTGATCGCCGCTATTAGTAGTAAAAAAAAAAGAATTAATAAAAATGCAATAAAACTATCCCTTATTTTGTAAACGCTATAAATTTTGCGAAAACCAACCGATAAACGCTTATTGCGATTTTTTTTTTTACCAAAAATATGTAGAAGAATACGTATCGGCCTAAACTGAGGAAAAAAAATGTTTTTTTATATATTTTTGGGGGATATTTATTATAGCAAAAAGTAAAAAATATTGCATTTTTTTTTAAATTGTCGCTCTATTTTTGTTTATAGCGCAAAAAATAAAAACCGCAGAGGTGATCAAATACCACCAAAAGAAAGCTCTATTTGTGGGAAAAAAAGGACGCAAATTTTGTTTGGGAGCCACGTCGCACGACCGCGCAATTGTCTGTTAAAGCGACGCAGTGCCGAATCGCAAAAACCCCTTGGGTCATTTGCCAGCGTATTGGTCCGGGTCTTAAGTGGTTAAAGCAACACAGTGGGGAATCGCAAAAAGGGAGCAAGGTCCTTGACCTACATATTGGTCCACGTCTTAAGTGGTTAAAGCATACATTTTGTACAACTCTTAGTAAAGGAAGGGGAGCTAAAAATGGAAGCCTTCACTTTTTCAGGCCTATACCGACTTTAGTGTTTAAGGGCCATATGCAAACTTTGAGAGGATTCACGGCTTGACTAATGTGAGGAAAAATTGAGTTTCTCATGCAGTGTGACCCTGAGCATGTAGAAGAACATGGGACTGGCCATAGTTATGATGGCAGTGCAAATTACTTGCAGTAGTTTTTAATGGATTGATGAGTGACTAGCACCTCCTGTTAAATTTTTATTACTGTCTCTCCACATTAGGGAAATTTTTGTGGCTGGTTTTGTGACCATTTTCACTAGAACTTG
This sequence comes from Rana kukunoris, assembly GCA_029574335.1. Taxonomy (NCBI): domain Eukaryota; kingdom Metazoa; phylum Chordata; class Amphibia; order Anura; family Ranidae; genus Rana; species Rana kukunoris. The sequence goes on from CM056054.1 coordinate 64,350,982, forward strand.
AAAGTAAGGGAAAATCCATAGCAGAATTCTCATAGGTATAGGGGGGATTCTTCCAATAAATTTGTGCATTTCAGTGAGTGAGCATTTTCCTCGCTTTAACCACTTAAGGACCGCGCCCTGCACATTGGCAAAATGGCACGGCTAGGCACAAGCACCTACAGGTACGTCCTCTTAAAATGCCCAGCCGTGGGTCGCACGCCCGCAACTTGGTCCGAAGTTCCGGCCGCGGGACCCGCGGACCTGATCGCCGCTGGAGTCTTGTGATCGGTCGCCGGAGCTAAAGAACGGGGAGAGCTGTGTGTAAACACAGCTTCCCTGTTCTTCACTGTGGCGCTGTCATTGATCGTGTTCCTTTTATATAGGGAACCACAATCGGTGACGTCACAACTACAGCCACACCCCCCTACAGTTAGAAACAGAGATGAGGTCACACTTAACCCCTTCAGTGCCCCCTTGTGGTTAACTCCCAAACTGCAATTGTCATTTTTCACAGTAAACGATGTATTTTTAATGGTCCCAAAAATGTGTCAAAATTGTCCGAAGTGTCCACCATAATGTCGCAGTCCCAAAACAAAACGCTGATCGCCGCCATTAGTAGTAAAAAATTAAAAAAAAAATACAAATGCAATAAAACTATACACTATTTTGTAAACGCTATAATTTTTGCGCAAACCAACCGATAAACGCTTATTGTGATTTTGGTAAAAAAAATAATAAAATGGGTAGAATAATACTTATCGGCCTAAACTGAGGAAAAAACTATTTCTTTATTTTTTGGGAATATTTATTATAGCAAAAAGTAAACGATATTGCATTTTTTTTTAAATTGTCACTCTATTTTTGTTTATGGCGCAAAAAATAAAAACCGCAGAGGTGATCAAATACCACCAAAAAAAAACTCTATTTGTGGGGAAAAAAGGACGCCAATTTTGTTTGGGAGCCACGTCGCCCAATTATCCGTTAAATCGACGCAGTGTTGAATCGCAAAAATTGGCCGAGTCCTTTAGCTGCCTAAAGGTCCCGTTCTTAGTGGTTAAGGATCCTTATCTAAAATGGAAAATACAATTTTTGCTTCTGATATAATTTAGGATGGCAGACCCACTATAGAATTATATTGACGTATTTAATTTGATTGTTTTTTTTTTTTTTTCTTACAGAATTTGGGAACCACGGCTCCACTGTCCTCTTTGAAGTTCCAGAGACCTGGTAGCAGCAATGATCATATTGTAACTGAAAACTTGAAAGCCATATTTTACTTTCCTTTGTTATGTTGATGTGCCCCAGTGCAGATTATACTCTCCCTCCCTGTGACTGTATAAACTTCTCTTATGATGGCATGCTTTCCAAGAAGCACAGCTCATCTTTTATGATGCGCAGAACTGATTGTGTTAGGTCTAGCTTCTCATATGAAATTTCATTTCTTGTGAGCACGTGTGTAAGAATGTTGGATGGTGGTTTTGCGCATCTTATAAGCAGTTTTCGTTTTTCCCCAGTGGTCTTGTTTCTGTAAAGAGTAGAACATCAACCAGTCAATGTGATTATTTTTTTTTTGTGACACAATGCTGATTCTTTGCTTTTTACTGGGTAAATTTGCCATTTTTGAAAACAATATAAACCTATCCATTTATTTATATTTCCTCTTCCTCCATTATCCGCTTCAGATCTGTGTTGCAGGCTTTTATTTCCACTGGATTAAACCTTCATACAACAGTCATTAAATTATTGCAAGTGACTACTATAGATGGCAAAAGACAATGGAGTAAAATGTACTAAAACTGGAGAAGACCATCTGGAGCAGCTGTGCAGGGTAAATAATTTGCTAGCTTCAGCTAAGCTTTGAAATGAGAGCTAGAAGCTGACTGGTTGCCATGCACAGCCGTTTCAGATTCCATCTGCTTCCGTCTTGGTAGATTTTTCTTGGCCTTGACCCCAATTACCTGTTAATCTGTCAGTTCATTTTGCAAGTTTATTTTATACTTAAGCATATGATGCATTTGTCTTTGCTTAAACCTAAAAATGTGAAAGGTGTTTGGGTCGATTGTGAAACTTGTTACAGAACTTTAACTATTGGAAGTGGTGCCTTAAAGCACACTTTCTCATATGATTTGAAAATATGAAATGAGCCAAGGCTAGTATAAAATTATTCTTCATGTCTATTCTCCTGCTGTTTGAGTAACATGACTGAAATGTCTAATCTGATTATTCTTGATCTGTTTATTGCAGATTAGGGAGGAAGGTAGCTGCAAGGACTTGACATGCGACAAACAGTTTAGATTTAGGAAATGGGAGCTAGCTGGCAATTAGTGCAAGTTTGCCTCACACCCGCATCTACAGGCGTCCTGAGAACCCAATTTAAATATTTTGAGGCTATCAGTTGATCAAAAATATAAGGGTTTAGATATTTGGAAGGTGGGGGGGTTGATTCTGATCACATTAAGAGCACATCAGCATATAGTGCCTCATTTTTTTTAATCTGATGGGGGGGGGAACAAAAATATGCCATGTTTAACTCTCTTTCCACTCTGCTACCGTGTGCTCGTTTATGGGTTTCTCCTGCAAATTTCAGTAGGAAGTTTTGCATCACTTGAACAGACCCAAGAATATTGTAGGGCAAAGTGGTTTCTGAGGAACTTCATATCTCTAGAAAATTGATTTGCTGGTACTAAACAATTTAAACTTTTCACTTCTCTATTTGGGCTTACAGCTAAATAGCCCTTTTATAGCTACTATGACGAGCATACCCTGACCTAAAATAAGTCGCCAACACAATCATTTTCTGATGACGGTGGAGCAGGTGCAATTTGTTCCTAAATTAAGAAAACAAGTATACTCAAACCTATTATATTGCTGCTGTTATCACACATAAACCTTTTCTTAAATTTACCATGGACTTTAAAGGGCAATCGAGGGTTTTGACTCAATTGGACGGCTTAATAGTTTACATAAGATAAGAAACTAGCAGCGTACTGAAAAAAATAATCTGTTAATTTACGCTGATGTCAGTTGTCAAACAAGGTCGGGAAACATCTGATGAAACCCATAGGCATTGTTGCTTTTCACCTGATCAGTGTGGGACTATAGATACCTAAAGTCTACAATTAAGCCTTGGCTACAGACTCTCTAAAGGGAAGTTTTAATAGTTTTATAGCTAGGTAATCCAGATGGCCTCTAAATATAAATGGTTCTCTTCTATTCCCTGGGTATCTTTTTTTTTTTTTTTTTTTTTAACTTATGTCCTGTTGTGTTTTATTTTGTCTTGTTTGCTTTTTTTTTTTTTTTTTTTTGTTTACAGTGGTTTGCTTGGTATTATAACTTTTTTTTCCTTGAGGATTTTGTTCACTGGATATCACATTTGTTGTACAAGTGGGCCACACTTTTCCATCTATGCTATAAAATTGGTTTTCATGTTGGTTCATGGCACATTGGTGTGCCATATGGCAGATGTCACCCAATTGAATTTTTTTTACATTGTTTCCTTTTTTGTAAATTTGTCTCAAATCATTTATATACATTTTCAGTGTTTTATTTTAAGTGTTTAATTTTTAGAAGTTTGTTCACTTTTGTGTGTGAAATACAGCCCTAATGGAAGGTTGCTACACATTGTCATTTGTCTAGTGTTTTGTAAAACTATTATCAACTTAAAAAAAAAAATGTTGCAACTGGCACTAGCAAATAGATCTGTTGTGATAGATATATTTAAACTAACTTTTTCTATAATGGCAATTTAAAGAAAAAGACCTAGTGTATTTCCATAAAGTAAAATTAAAGATTTTTTTGTAGTATATAACTGTGCTGTTTTATTGTTTGACTCTTAATTTGTGTATGCAACATTTACTTTAATCAATCTAGTAGACCAACTCAATTTAGCTTTTTGGAAAAAATATTGGTGCCACAGCATGTTCAAAAAAAAAAAGTGCTCTGGTTCCAATACTCGCCTCCACTCTAGTGCTGTCCCCAAATACCTTCCCAATCTATGGTTCTCCTCTAGGTTGACTGACACCTTGCATTATCCTCTCTACTTTAGTGCCCATATCATCATGCCAACCTGGTCCTGTATACTGCTGGTCAAACCGACACTTGTACACCTTTACATAAGTGCAAAGCTGTACAGGAGTAAGGCCTCGTACACATGACCATTTTCCTCGACAGAATCCTTCAAGAAACTTGGTGGCAGAGCTTTTTTGCAGAGGAAAACAGTTATGTGTGTGTTTTTCGACGAGAAAACTGTAGTGGAACTTGACGAGAACATTTTTTATTTTTTTTTCCGTTGGGAGTCTCCATTTCCTGGTCGTGTTTCTCGTCTAGGGTGGTTTACGATGAGAAACACGTTCGTGTGTATGCTTAGAAACCCGCGCATGCTCAGAATAAAGTATGAGATGAGAGCGTGCCTTCGGTAAAAGTAGGGTTTGTAATGGAGATGGCACATTAGTCACGCTGTAACAGACTGAAAAGCGCGAATTGTCTCTCACCAAACTTTTACTTAACACGCAGTAATATGAGATTAGCAAAAGCGGCCCAAAGGGTGGCGCCAGTGGAATCAAACTTCCCCTTTTTATAGTGCTGTCGTACATGTTGTACGTCACCACGTTTTGAGAACGCGATTTTGTCTTGACAGTGTGTACGCAAAGAAAGCTTGTCAAGATTCTCGACAAGCCTAACAAGGAACTCTTCGAGGAAAACGATGTTTTATTTACAATGAGTTACTCGGTCGTGTGTACGAGGCCTGAGGCCTAACCAACACTAGTGAAGAAGCGTAGAGTCAACCTGTTATGTCTGCAGGCCAGCTAGAAGACTTCAGGATGCAATGTAATTAGGGATTTTTAGGAATAATAAAGGTGTGGGGGGTTCTCGGGACAAGAGTTGATTTCAGTCTTAAAGAACCACCCCAGTTTTTCCTCCCCAAAACAGATGCATTGTGCATGTAAATTACAACCCCAGTGTCAGCTTATGTGTAACTTGCCTCTATTTAGCTGTATAAAGCGGGTTTCTGTGTATGATGTCATGCCTTCCCCTGCCTGAATTTCAGAGTTCTTTGACTTCCTGATGCCTTACTTCCTCATTCTTTGAGCCTCTGAAGTTTCTGGGCAGGCAATGGGAGTTGATGTGGGTGGGTCTTAGGGTTAGATCCCTTTCACACTGGGGCATTTTTCAGGTGCTTTTAAGCTAAAAAATAGCACCTGTAAAGCGCCTGAAAATTGCTTTCCTGTAGTCTGTGTGAAAGCCTGAGGGCTGGAAAATCTCTAACTGTGCCCCGTTGCATGACATTGGTGAAACCAGTTAGGGACCAGCATTGCCAGAGCAGATGCCCCTAGTCGCCAGGGGAAGAGCTCCTCCAGGGAGAGTGGGGTGGAAGCGCCAAGGGAAAGGTAAGGAAGATTTTGGTGGTAAGGGGACTCTATTCTCAGGACAGAGGGCAATCTGTCACAAGGACCTAAATCACCAAACTGTATGTCTACGGGTGCTCAAGTTTGGCACATCACGGATCTGGTGGACAGATTACTGTGGGAGTGGGGGCTGGGTTAAGACCCTGCTGTTTTGGTGCATGTTAGCACCAATGACAAAGTCAGAAGAAGATGGAGTGTCCTTAGCGATTTTAGGGATTTAGGAGCTAAATTGAGGAATTCGACCTCCAAGGTAGTATTTTCAGAAATATTAATGGTACCTCGAGCCACACAAAGGCAAAGGGAGATTAGGGAATTAAACCAGTGGCTGAGGAGCTGGTGTAGAAAGGATTTTGGTTTCCTGGAGAACTGGGCTGACTTTTCAGTCGATTACCAGCTCTATAGAAGGGACGGACTTCACCTAAATGAGGAGAGTTTAGATCTGCTGGGAGTGAAGACGGCTGAAAAGTGAGAGGCTTTTAAACTAGGTGGCGGGGGGGAAGGGTACATAGAGATAGCCAGTGTGGAGTGTAGTATTTCAGTGGGTAGTATTGGGGCATTAGTGATAGGTTGACTAAACCCATAGCAAGTATGGTAACAAGTCCTATTTGCAACCTCAGAACACCCAATAAGAATATAGTATGCATCTGGACAAAACTGAGGCATGTTCACTAATGCCAGGAGTCTGGCAGACAAGACATTTCAGACTTGATTGCGGCTGTAGAAATACGGGGCAAATTGGGAAACGGCGATCACATGTCAACTAGTTTCAGCCTAAATCACACAAATGGGAAGCATAAGGGGAATACAAAGCCACTGAATTTCAAAGAAACAAACTTCCAGAAACTATTCCTTGCTAGAAGATAATATTTGAGATAAAATCTTGAACAAAGAACATGAAGGAAAAATGGGTGTGCTTTAGGAACATATTTAAATAAGGGTATTAGCCAGTGCTAGTGTTAAGAAACTAAAAATTACGAACAGCGATTAGGCAATTACTTGATAATCTACTGACTGGTATAGTACCAGCTGATTGGAGAAAAGCCAATGTAGCACCAGTCTTTAAAGGAACAAGATATATCCCTGTGAACTACAGATCAGTTGGCCTAACATCAATAGTATGCAAGCTCTTGAAAGGGATGGTAAGGGACTATATACAGGAATTAAGTAATGAAAACTGTATCATTAGCAGTAATCCGCATGGATTCATGAAAAATTGTTCTTGACAAACAAATCTACTAACCTCCTATGAGTAGGTGAGCTGCCCTCTCTAGATGAAGGAAAGCCTGTAGATGTAGTGTATCTGGATTTTGCAAAGGCATTTGATACAGTTCCCCACAAATGTTTACTATACAAGCTAAGGTCTGTCGGCATGGACCAAAGGTTGAGTACCTGGATTGAAAACTGGCTACACGGATGAGTTCAGATAAATGGGGAGTACTCAGAATGGTTCAATGTGGGGTCCCTCAGATATCTGTCCTGGGACCAATACTATTTAATTCATAAATAAATAACCTGGAGGATTAGATAAACTGCTTGTCGGAACATTTGGGGTTAAAAGTGTGTGTGTGTGTGTGTGTGTGTGTGTGTGTGTGTGTGTGTGTATGTGTATGTAAAGATATAATAGGCCTAGTGACACATCTCAGTGTAAAGTAGTTTCAAAACAACAAATTAATTGTATAAATAATTACAAATTAATTTAGAATGAACAGCAGACCAAATATCTATATACTTCCCTTGTATGGAATATATAGTGTCAAGGTTAGCAGCTATTTAAAATCTAATGGTCGTGAGACGCATAGAGCAAATACATTAAAAAAAGAGATCATAAAAAGAACAAAATAGTCCAAAATGATAAACAGCGCTGTTTGTTATTGGAAAAAAATGTCCAACTTCATATAGGCATTTGTTTGGTGACGGAAATTCTAATCAATACAGTGAAGATAGTCTGTGGAGGATCCTACACCTCTTCCCAGTAAAACACCACAAGTGGGGCACACTCCCCTTCGGGGTACACACTTACCAGAGGGCCAGTTATTCAGGGCAATAAGTGGTATCTTTCACTGAATCATCCGTTTTGGTGTCCGATTTCCCAGAGGAAAGTATTCAGCACAGCGTGCAAGACTCCTTCCTGGATGAACCACCAGTGGAGCGCACACGTCACTTCCGGGTCGCCGTAGTTTCTGAGCAGTAGAACTCTCTGTTCCCTACCCAAAGCTCCGTGCTCAGCCAGCCAGGGGAAGAAGTGCTTCCCCTGGCTGGCTGAGCACAGAGCTTCATGTAGGGAACAGAGTTCTACTGCTCAAACAACGGCGACCCGGAAGTGACGTGTGCGCTCCACTGGTGGTTTATCCAGGAAGGAGTCTTGCACGCTGTGCTGAATACTTTCCTCTGGGGAATCGGACACCAATAGGAAGACACTGCCACTACTTTATTTATGCTTTGATTCATCTACTAATGGTACGTGCATTTGGAGCGGGGGTCATACATTATATGAATGGGTTGCTGCTGATTTTAAAATATTAAAACCGGGATTACACTATTTGGTGCCTTCTTGTATTTTATATGTAGAGCATTACCCTTGCTGACCCCCAGCTGTAGCGACGCATGATTCAGTGAAAGATACCACGTATTGCCCTGAATAACTGGCCCTCTGGTGAGTGTGTACCCCGAAGGGGAGTGTGCCCCACTTGTGGTGTTTTACTGGGAAGTGGTGTAGGATCCTCCACAGACTATCTTCACTGTATTGATTAGAATTTCCGTCACCAAACAAATGTAAAAATATTGTCAGATGGCGCAAGGAGAGGTAGATAACAGAACAACCTTGGCAAGTAATCTAAATGTCAGGGTAAGGTGACTGATTATATATATATATATATATATATATATATATATATATATATATATATATATATATATATATATATATATATAATATATATATATATATATATAATCTCTCAAAAGTTCATGAGTCCAGAATTGATCCAAAATAACACTTTAGCGGCAGCAGTCCCAGATGAGCAGAAGCATACTCTGTGCATAGGTAGACAAAGAAAAACAAGGATGCGCCCAATCTAAGTGCAGTAACGTTTTAATAGGAAAAATTAAGATAAAAAGAGACACAGCCAAGTGGCTACTCACACATTTGGGTGCATAATAGGCATATATATAAAAGCGTGGATGTAGTCATCGTCCAGTGCATCAAAAGTTGTCCGCATATGATGGTAAAATGCTGTGGATGGGAGACAGCGAACTGGACAGCCAAAGAACGGAGAGACTAGGGATGCTTGCTGAAGCGCCGTACAAAGCTGCGTGCGTCTCACAATGGAATGCAAGCACGGATCCGTCGCACCGGAAGTGACGTGGCGTAGCTAATAAGCGGGACCAATAGGATGACGCGTTTCACAGCCCAGCTGCTTCTTCAGATCCATGGACGTCTAATTGGGGAGGACGTCTTATATATGAGTGACTATACAGTTCAAAGATTAACCATTGCATACACAGTAACGTTCTAAACATGCCAGAACTGAAGAAAAAATTAACCTAATATCACACAATCATCTTGGAGACTGATTTAAGAATATAAAACTGTATTTAATATTTGAAATATATAAAAAAATATATATAAAAAATGTGTTTTTTTAAAAAAAAAAAGAGATATGCATTTAAAAAGAAATATTTCAAAAATGATAAATAGTTTAGAAAAGATACTAGTGTACAAACATATATTCGACAAGGAAGAAAAAAAAAGGCATAACTATATGCATGAGCAGATATATAATTATTTAAAATATGTGAAAGACCAGAGTATCAAAATACCCATATATATATGTTTAGGAGGATCAATGTTATTATTAATTCTAAAAATGGATAAAAAAAAAAAAAAATTCCATAAGTAACTGATGACATTGAAAATGACGATGACAGCGGGTCAGTAAATATAAGGTCAATAAATGCAATCATAGTAGGTAGCATACATGCATGCCTGAAATTAGTAAAAAACAGTGCAAAAAATGCACAAAAGAACATAAAGGGACAATGCCCACAAGATAAATGCATATAAAATCAATATCTAGAAAAATAATAATTCAACATACATGGGTACAGACATATATACATATAATATAATATAATATAATATAATATATATATATATATATATAAGACCCACAAATACAGACCAAACAAATGCCTATATGAAGTTGGACATTTTTTCCCAATAACAAACAGCGCTGTTTATAATTTTGGACTATTTTGTTCTTTTTATGATCTCTTTTTTTAATAAAGATACAATATTGTAATTTTTTGTGAAGAATCAACAAGTAGGACACAATCGTGAAGTGGAACGAAATTTATTGGATATTTCAAACTTTTTTAACAAATAAAAAACTGAAAAATTGGGCGTGCAAAATTATTCAGCCCCCTTAAGTTAATACATTGTAGCGCCACCTTTTGCTGCGATTACAGCTGTAAGTCGCTTGGGGTATGTCTCTATCAGTTTTGCACATCGAGAGACTGAAATTCTTTCCCATTCCTCCTTGCAAAATTGCTCGAGCTCAGTGAGGTTGGATGGAGAGCGTTTGTGGAAAGAACTGAAAACTGCTATTCAGATTCTCGATTGGATTCAGGACTGGACTTTGACTTGGCCATTCTAACACCTGAATATGTTTATTTGTGAACCATTCCATTGTAGATTTTGCTTTATGTTTTGGATCATTGTCTTGTTGGAAGACAAATCTCCGTCCCAGTCTCAGGACTTTTGCAGACTCCATCAGGTTTTCTTCCAGAATGGTCCTGTGTTTGGCTCCATCCATCTTCCCATCAATTTTAACCACCTTCCCTGTCCCTGCTGAAGAAAAGCAGGCCCAAACCATGATGCTGCCACCGCCATGTTTTACAGTAGGGATGGCGTGTTCAGGGTGATGAGCTGTGTTGCTTTTACGCCAAACATAACGTTTTGCATTGTTGCCAAAAAGTTCAATTTTGGTTTCATCTGTCCAGAGCACCTTCTTCCACATGTTTGGTGTGTCTCCCAGGTGGCTTGTGGCAAACTTTAAACGACACTTTTTTTATGGATATCTTTAGGAAATGGCTTTCTTCTTGCCACTTTTCCCATAAAGGCCAGATTTGTGCAGTATACGACTGATTGTTGTCATATGGACAGTCTCCCATCTCAGCTGTAGATCTCTGCAGTTCATCCAGAGTGATCATGACCCTCTTGGCTGCATCTCTGATCAGTCTTCTCCTTGTATGAGCTGAAAGTTTAGAGGGACGGCCAGGTCTTCGTAGATTTGCAGTGGTCTGATACTCCTTCCATTTCAATATTATCACTTGCACAGTGCTCATTGGGATGTTTAAAGCTTGGGAAATCTTTTTGTATCGAAATCCGGCTTTAAACTTCTCCACAACAGTATCTCAGACCTGCCTGGTGTTTTCCTTGTTCCTTGTTCTTCATGATGCTCTCTGCGCTTTAAACGGACCTCTGAGACTATCACAGTGCAGGTGCATTTATACAGAGACTTGATTACACACAGGTGGATTCTATTTATCATCATTAGTCATTTAGGTAAACATTGGATCATTCAGAGATCCTCACTGAACTTCTGGAGAGAGTTTGCTGCACTGAAAGTAAAGGGGCTAAATGTTGCACGCCCAATTTTTCAGTTTTTTGTTTGATAAATATGCAATACATTTCGTTCCACTTCATGGTTGTGTCCCACTTGTTGTTGGTTCTTCACAAAAAATTACAGTTTTATATCTTTGAAGCCTGAAATGTGGCAAAAGGTCGCAAAGTTCAAGGGGGCCGAATATTTTTGCAAGGTTGTATATGTACCGTAATGAACATAAGGGAGGCCACTTTCTCTCTAAAGTTGAAATTAGTTCATAGCTCATGTTATGCTATGAACATTACTAAAGCCATTTTTGGTTTCTATTTTCTCTCTGAGAGGTTAAACCAAATTCACTATCTCTACAGTGGTTTTCTGTCTTAAAAGAAGATTAAGTTTATCTGTCTTTATTCCAGACCATAAATTTGAAGGTTTGACATCTGTAGATAAGGGGGGGTTAGTACAGGCTTGACATAGATAAGTGAAATAAAACAAAAATACCATGAGATCTTATGAAGACATAGGGCTCATCCACAAATAAGCTATTGTATTATGTGGTGAAATTTTTTTAAATATTTAATGTTTCTTTCAAATATCTTTACAAAATATCTGCATTAGTAATCCATATATAAACCCACTTAATACATATATTATGGTAAAAGGGTCACAAGTAGGGGTGTAACAGATCAAAAAAAACTCACGGTTCGGATCGTTCCTCAGATCAGAGTCACCGATCGGATAATTTTTCGGATCAGCAAAAAAAATTGCCACCTCGCTGTGCCCCCAATTGCCGCCTCACCAGGGCGGAGGAAGTGAGAGGGCGGCCAGCAGGGCTGGATTTCCTTTCCCGGCCGCCCCAGGGCTAGGATCCGCAATGCACCCCCTCCCCACTAACCGAACCACTTCCCCAATCAACAGAGAATAGCAATTGGATGGCAGGGATGGCACGGTTCGTTCAAATATTCCTCCAAGGGAAAAAAATATACACTTGCAAATATATACTGCCCTAATCGACACCCTCAAAAATACCTTTAGGGGATCCTGAATGCTCTAATGGATTTCAAACAGGGCCTTGTAATCCTATCAGGAGATTTTAATCTCTCAATGGAACACCATCTTGACAGTACGTCCGACGCATAGAGGCGAGATACCAAACAACTTCAATTATTAAGAAGAAAAAAATGTTCAACCAGCAATTAATAGATCGATGGAGGGTCTCGCTTCCAAATAAAAAAGACTATACGTATCACTCATCTGTGCATGGAACATACTCAAGATTGGATTATATGATGGTTGACCATGAGTTATTGGAAGATGTAATTAAAACCTCAATAGGCTTAATAACAATCTTAGATCATGCCCCGGTAATAGTGAAAATAAGATTCAATGAGAGCAAAAAAAGGAACGTGGAATCTAAATGAAGAACTTATATAGAGGACATAGAAGTAAGCAAGGCAGTAAAAAATGACTTGGAACAATATTTTGTTAAACACACCAGACGTAAGCGTGGCTACCGTATGGGAAGCCCACAAGGCATACATCAGAGGGAAATTAATCTCCATAGGAGCAGGGAAAAAGAAGACAAAATAACTACATATGAAAAAATTAACAACGCAGTTATATGAACTGGGGCAGATGCATAAAGAACGGGGAGAAAGTGAAGTACATCAGAAAATAGTGATAGAGGGCCCAGCTTAGAGACTTGATGAAACTTGAAACGAGAAAAATATTTAAAAATGTCATAAAAGAAAGGTATAAATGGGGGAATAAACCAGGGAAATAGCTAGCCAGAGTATCGAAGGAAAAAAAAAACGAAATTATATCGAAAAAATAAAAAATCAGGAAGGGCAGATGTTGCAAGACCTCTGAAATCGCAGGAGCTTTCCAGACCTTTTACAGCACACTATATTCTATCCAAACCAAAGAGACTCAAGAGCAGGAAGACATTATAAAAATAAAAATTTAAGAGTACCTAGAAGAAGTTAATCTACCAAAGATACCTCAAGAGGATATTGAATCCCTGGAGCAGTGGTTCTTAACCTGGGGGTCGGGACCCCCTCGGGGGTCGAATGAGGATTTGCCAGTATTCACTGAATTCTGGTCTGTTCCTGAAGCCTGCATCACTCTCCCAGACTTTTTGCTATCTCTGAAGCCTGTGGCCACCCAGCTGGGCTGTTCCTGAAACCAGCAGCCACCCACTCAGCCTCTTCGCAGGTGCCCATTTAGTTCACAGCTTGGCTGGGGGGCAAAGACTAGAGGTCATCTGACTGGTGAGGAATGTGAAGTGGGAGGGGCTGGAGGAGACCCTAGCTCCTGATTTCGGCATAGGTGTCACTGCTACGAGACACCACAAAGTCAGAAACACAGTGAAGTCGAAGGCACAGTGAATCACACTACCTGTGATAGTTGCCATTAAAAGGACTCAGGGAGCGCTAAATATCTGTGGGTTAGGGCTGCGAAAATTACTTGCCTTGCATGCTGACAACCCATGCTATGAAAATAATTTTATTGTTAGGGGTCCCCACAACTTGGGAATTTTTATTAAGGGGTCATGACACTAGAAGGTTGAGAACCACTGCCCTAGAGGATCCAATCACTCAGGAGGAGATTTATAAAGCCTTTCGGGAAACACCTGGGGGCAAAAGCCCAGGCCCGGATGGGCTGCCGATTAAGTACTATAAAAAATGTAAAGAACTTTTGGTTCCAGAGATGTGTAACTATTTTAATAAAATAGGTGCAGATGAAGAAATAAAAGAATCTCTTCTTGCCAATATTTCTATTATTCCTAAAATAGGAAAAGATGGAACGTTGTGCTCTAACTATCGACCAATAGCACTGTTGAACGCCGATTATAAAGGTATATGCAAAAATACTGGCAACAAGGATAAAAAGTTTAATGCCTGAACTGATGAATACAGATCAGGCAGGTTTTGTAAAAGGCAGGGAAGGGAGAGATAATAGTGTAAGAACCATATTGTTATTACAGCAAGACAAAAAAAAAAAAAAAGAAACCCCCAGTCGTACTCATGTCAATAGATGCTGAAAAAGCATTTGACAGAGTCGACTGGGGGTTTATGATGGACACTTTATGAAGCATAGGTCTGGGACCTAAATTTATGAAGTGGGTTAAAAATCTGTACACTCAGCCGACGGCCTGGGTGAAGGTCAATGGGAGTTGTTGTCTGTGTTTGAGATGAGAAATGGAACCAGACAGGGTTGCCCGCTCTCACCCCTCCTATGTAATGACACTGGAACCACTATTAGTAAAAATCCGGGGAAATCCAGACATGGGGGGGTGAGAGTCAGACGATGAGCACGGGGACGATGAACACAAGGTGGCGGCGTACGCAGACGACATACTCCTATATCTGACTGATAGAATGGACAAATACACACACTAAAAAGAAGTAGGTACAGATGGAAGAAATATTAAGTAGAACACAATTAAATAAGAATGTTTGGATTCCACCTAAAGTTAGAAAACTGGGCACGAACACGCATAATATAACAAAGAATGTATTTAAAATATGACGTGAAAAATGGGAGTACAACTCCCCATTAATTCCACTAGCAGCGGTCTATACCGGATATGTCTCCCCTAACCAGAGATGCCTTGGGGCTTTGGTACCGTAGGAGAGAGACCTGGGCACTTACAACCGAACCTAGCCCACTGACTCCCCTGTTTGATAACCCAGCTCTCCCTGAGAGTAGACTGACCAGGGCTCTTGGCGACTATGATAGAGCTTCCTGGCCGACCGCACGGCGCTTTGTGCATGCCGCCACAGGCTCCTTTGTCTCACCTGGGGCTACCCCCTCTGCTAGATTGACCTGGCTCACCCATATGCACCTGACGACCTATTGTAGGACACTACACATCTCTGGGCAGGTCCACAGACCCCTGACGGGCTTTGAGCACTTATGCTCACTGCCAGAACCCCGACGGCATACCCTTTCGTTAGTATACAAACTACTTACAGAACATACCCACGGTTCCCTCCCTAAATTTACTGCAGCATGGTCAGGGGACCTTGAGAGGCCCATCAGTGAGGCGGAATGGCGTATAGCCTTTCTCTTCACCCATAAGTCCTCAGTGTCCAGTTATGCGCAAGAAAAAAATTATAAATTACTGTCTAGGTGGTACAAAGTCCCTTCCGCCCTCAGGGTCATGTTTCCATTGGCTTCTGACTCCTGCTGTAGATGCAACCTGGCTACAGGTACGTACTGTCATGTCTGGTGGGACTGTGATTTGCTCCGTCCGTTCTGGAACCATATTTTTGAAATATATTCTGAACTGTACGGAGACCCCCTCTCCCCATCTCCCTTTATTGCCCTTCTATCCATTCTCCCGGGCTCCATTAAATTTCAAAAGAATTCCCTCCTGAAATTTTGTCTTAGTGCAGGTAGACAACTGATCTCCAGGCACTGGAAATCACCCTCCCCTCCGACTTTGATCGAATGGGTAAGCAAAATGAACGGTATCATGCTTATGGAAGAATTGCAAGCTAAATCCCTAGACAGATATGATAAATTCTCCTTTACTTGGAGCTTATGGAGACACTACTTCACATCGGACAAACTCAAGGTCAGACTTTCGCCCAATGTACCCCTGTAGATCCTAGACTCAAGCCAGCAACCGTGCACTTAGAAGTGGAGTCTCCTTTGACCCCCTCTCCTTGGCGTCTACCCATGGATGTTTGATTTACTTTGACCCCCGTAGACATAAACATGAAGTGGGATCTGACTTTACACTTGGGTTTGGATTTAACTTTAAGTCTAGGCTCAGTCTCTTTTTTGTTCCAGACTTTCGAAGATTGTATTCCCTAGGCGGGAATGGAGCACACCGTCTCCCCAACCCCCCCATCTTCCCCACCTTCCCCTACCCTCATTCTTACTATACCTCCCTCTTTCTCTCTACTGGTCTTCTTGGCCTCCCCTTGGGTCGCTCTTGAAGGCCGACTAGTTACTCACGGGCACTCTGTTAGTATACTGGGCCGAACACATTTTATGGAAGTGGTACCGTTCTCTGGCTGTTCGGTAGTTATCAGCACTCCAGCCCAGTTTTTCTCGATCTTTGAGCTACTCAAACTTTCACTTCCTTGGATCTCGGGCGCAGCAGGATCCCGAAGGGGCGCCCGGATCGAGCTCGAGAAGTAGTTCCCTTTTTTATTTTATTTGTATGCTGGTTTGCTTTATTAATTTATCGATATATGTCCACCCACTATATCCATAATATGAATATTTGTGCAAGTTTGTGAGTGTACTTTGGAGTGTCTGTTTTTTTTTTTTCTTATGGATCTGGCTGCCCTTTGTCGGGGGTCAGGTCCAATATGTTCATTTTGTCTATTTTCTCTGTCTGAAAACCTTTTAATAAATACTTATTGAACCTAATTCCACTAGCAGGCACACATTTGTTTCCACCAGGAAATAAGACATGGATGGGAAAGCAATTGGGTGAGAAAAAATTAAGAGATATCGTCACACAGGGAAAAATAAAAGCAATACAAAATATAAAAACAGTAGAAGGGAATCAACACTTGAGTGAATGGGAGTATTTTCAGTTGAAACACTTTGTGAGCACTTTACCACAGCCGATTCGAGATGATAAAACATTAAATCCAATAGAAAAGATATGCAACATAGATAAGCCACTGACACACGGTATATCATTGGTATGTGGTATACTAATGGATTTTGAGAAGCAGGGAACACTGCCATGTGTAGAAAATATGGGTAAAAAGATAGACAACGCACAAATGATAGGTGCAGTGTATAACTATGCGTCAGACATAACTATTGAAGCCAATTACAAGTGTATGGTTCGCTGGCACTTGACCCCAGTAAGAATGAGTAAAATACATCCAAACAATTTAGAGCTCTGTTGGAGGAACTGTAAGCAAAAGGGAACAACAAAGCATATCTGGTGGGATTGTCCGAGAATACAAGAATATTGGGAAGAAATCTTAGAATATATGGAAGAAATAACGGGAGAAAATCTTATGTAACCCATTGACGTGTTTATTCCACGGAGCAAATAAAACAAAAAAACAGTACGGAACAACTCTGGTCCCAGTACTACTAAAACGCAGCAAAGGGCCTAATCCCAAAAAATTGGCTCCATTCAAAAAGGCCAACAATAAAAGAGTGGATAGAGAGGGTAGATTATATAGCAGAAATGGAGTACCTTGCCCGAGGGGTGCTCGGAGGAGAGGACAGATACAGAGAGATATGGGAGAAATGGAGAGCTTTTAAAGCATCAGAAAAATGTGTACAAGGTATGACAGAAATTGACAGGTGAAAAAACAATAAGAAATGATAATCAGCAAACAGATACACAGATCCGGGAGGGATAAGGGGGGGGGGGGGAATGAGGCTAGCCACTACATTAGCCCTATACCTCAGATATCAAGATCATAACCGCCTGTACAAAAGAGACAAATGAGGAAACTGTACAAAGAAAGAGTTCAAATATTTGTTTTTTTTGTTTGTTTTTTATCACTTTTTATCACTTTTTTTTTTATAATTTTCTTATTTTTAATTTTTTTCTTATTCTTTACTTTTTAATTACTTATTTTATTATAATTTTTTTTTTTACACTTAATTGCTATTACACAGAAGAAAACAATTCCCTGTGTGATAGCAATTGGAGGTGACAGGTTCTCTTTATTGACACAAGGACAAAAGACAGAGCCAGCCGAGAGAGATATGGTGGGGGGGGGGGGGGGGGGGGGGGGGAGGGGAGGACGGATGACTGCACACATGTTTTCCTAGAAAGGAAAGCAACTCACCGCCCGTATGTTGAAACTGTCTCCACACTGCTCGCACACAGCCCCGCCTCCTAACCCCACGCTGTGATAGATGGAACACACCCCAGCATTTAGACCCACATTCTGTCTATCACAGCGTGGTTAGGAGCAGGCCGGGCTGTGTGCGAGCAGAGCGGAGACGATTTCAATGTGTGTTTTACCGCTCTGCAATCCTGCGGCACGCCGCGGATCACGTGTGACGATCTTACGTCATTGATCCGTGCGGACCACGGATCAATGATGATCCGTTGCACCACTAGTCACAAGTATAAGATCCTTTAATAGTTTAAAAGCATTAGAAACTGCTTATTCCAATGAATTCTGTTTTAAGGAATTCAACAAACCCTTAATTATTTCCCAATACATAAATTTAAGCCAGCCGCCAGGATGTTTGAAGCCAATTGACACATGTTTTGATAGTATTTGACAATTGTTTTGCAAAGCCTGAGTTAAAGGGTGTCGTAAATTATTTCAAACATGAATGGGTTAAAATTGACATTGTTCAAGATGGCCTACTCGGTTGTCAAGACAACATACAATAACATATCGTCATCAATTACATAGCTGTGACACGCATACCTAGTTTTGGAGTAAGATAGGTGTTACACAAAGCTCAGGAAAAAAAATCTCTGGAGTGCGGAAAGGAAGGAGGCTCTAAGGGCTGAGGAGGAAGAGATGCCAGGCTGAAGGAAAAAGATTGCTTGATCTTTTGCTATCTCTTCCACAAGCTATGGTTTCAGCAGGGAGCATAGATAGGCACCTAAACGACCACAACATATAGGGATATACAATGTAATATTGACAATAAAAGCGCGCACACACACAGGTTAGACTTGATGGACTTTATTCAACCTTACCAACTATACATCTAGGAGGAAAAGAGATTTCATCTCGGTTACAAAGAGTGCCCCCTTGTCCTCTGTGATGATCTTAAAAAGAATAACGACACCAAGTTCACTATATGGACCCCTTATGTATTTGTACATGTTGCTGATATCCCCCTTTTATCTCCAGGATGGAATTGTGATCCATTCCATCCTGGCAAGCGGCATCACAGATAGCTTTTAGAACAGACTGTATTAAGGCGTTTCCCCACACCATAACACTGCCACCACCATGCTTCACCGATGAGGTGGTATGCTTTGGATCATGAACAGTTCCTTTCCTTCTTCATACTCTTCTCTTCCCATCACTCTGGTACAAGTTGATCTTGGTCTCATCTGTCCATAGGATGTTTTTCCTGAACTGTGAAGGCTTTTTTTTTTTTTTTTTTTTTTTTTTTTTTTTAGATATTTGGCAAACTCTAATCTGGCTTTCCTGTTTTTGAGGCTCACCAATGGTTTACATCTTGTGGTGAACCCTCTGTTTTTACTCTGAAGTCTTCTCTTGATTGAAGAACAAGCAGGAACTGAAGACAGTTGCAGTAGAGGCCTGGCAGAGCATCACCAGGGATGAAACCCAGCGTCTGATGTCTATGCGTTCCAGACTTCAGGCTGTAATTGACTGCAAAGGATTTGCAACCAAGTATTAAAATAAGTTTTGATGTTTGATTTATGATTGTTAATCTGTCCCATTACTTTTGGTCCCTTTTAAAAAGTGGCACATATACAAACTTTTGTAATACCTACACCATTCACGTGATTTGGATGTAAATACCCTCAAATTAAAGCTGAAAGTCTGCAGTTAAAGCACATCTTGTTTGTTTCATTTCAAATCAATTGTGGTGGTGTATAGAGACAAAAAGATTCAAACTGTGTCTATGTCCCAATATTTATGGACCTGACTGTATTCAACTGGTCAGTAACCCTTTTTCTCTTTCGTCCATGGACGGACACAGCTTCCTTATACTCTTGACTGTAGGGTTATGTTCCATCTATTAGGAGAGGACTAGGCAGACATGTTAATGGTTAAAACATGTAATCTTTAGCAACGCTAAAACATCCCCGCCCAGGTGGCGGTCCCTCTGGTCATAAACCCTCACACTGCCCTGAGCAGCTCAGTTTTTTCCGCCTAGTAGAGAAGCACCTGGCTCCCTTATGGGCCATGGTCCTGAGGAACTTTTTATTTTTAAAGATTTCAATTTATTTTATTTTTTGATCCTGAGATCTTCTATCAACTGCCGACTGGGTGACAGGCTGGATAATATAGATCCTTGTAGTCCCCCCAGTTCGGGCATACGTGCTGGGTTTGCCACGACATACCCCATTGCTCCAGGGGTGGCCGGTGAGCTTTTTCCCCCTGGGGCTCACATATGACCAGGCTGCTGTCTGTGTCACAGTGCTCCGTACTGCTCAGAAGTGACAGGTAAGTACTTTTCCTCCTGTCTTGTCAGGATGGAACAGCTGGGCTTTCCTAGGGGGGGTTGATTAGAGGGTCTCGTGTCCCTTTCCTCTCCTCCCATCACAAAGGTTTAGAGGTTCATAATTTTTTTTATTTTTTCTAAAAAAAATGTTCTAATGATACCAATTCTATGCACGAAAATATACGGTTACATTTAGAGTTAAAAATTAACATTAAAAAATATAATTATAAAAATTAATATACATTTTGTGAAAATAAGACAAAAAAGAAAGAGGGAGGGACTAATAATTAAATGATGCAAATGCTTCAGACACCCCAATATTAGTGGACCTGAATACAACATTACTCATTAGTTAAACAATTGAGGTCCAGCTCTCTATTGAGTCCCTTAGGCTGCATGGTATCCAATTGATACAGCCACTGGGTCTCATTTTGGGATACAGCCTTCTTGAGGTCTGCTCCCCATCAGTTGTATATGGCTCGCTATATGCCATAAAACACAAGCTGGCGAGGGTCTGTATTGTGACACTGGAGAAAATGACGTGACACACTGTGGTTAGGAAAACCCTTGGTAATGTTTGTCACGTGTTCATTAATCCTGACCCTGAGTTCTCTCGTAGTGCACCCCACATAGTGTAGGGAGCAAGGACATTCCAAAACATAGGTTACGTGTTTAGAATAGCAGGCTATGAGAGGTTTAATGGTAAACTCCTGTTGCGTCACAAATGATTTGAATTTAGTAAAAAAAAATTAGAGGATCTTGAAGTGATGCGACAAGCTTTACATCTGGTACAGTAATGAAAACCTGACCCATCTAAAAATGTTGGTTTCTTAGGAGGGTCTGGAACATTAGGTGAAATCATGTTCCTCAGTCCTGGGGCCCTCCTGTAAATAAATTTAGGTCGTGGAGGTAAGACTGTTTCCAAATCTCTATCCTTTAATAATATTGGCCAAAACTTTTTGAAAACTAGCTCCACGCTTTTGTACTGCCTGTGAAAACCAGAAACAAAAGCCAGCTCCCCTGTAAAGGGGGATTTCTTCTTAGAGGTCAAAAGTGTATCTGTACACATGTTTGCAACATCATTGTTAACTTTGGAAAGCATATGGGCCGAATACCCCTTCTCATTAAACCTTTTGGTGAGTATTGATGACTGCATATCAAAATCGCTCATGCTGTCGCAATTACACTGGATGCGCATGAATTGCCCTTTGGGCACTGCCCCCAGCCACTGGGGGTGATGGCAACTATTAGTTGACACAAATGCATTTCTATCAGTTGCCTTGAAAAAAGTTTTAGTTCTAATCCTATGGTCTTTTTTATACAGGGTGAGATCTAGGTAATTGATTGTACTCAAACTAAATTCAGCTGTGGACTCAGGTATAGGAGGAAATCCTATAAAGATTTGTGTCATCCTGCCCACAGCAGGACCACATCATCTATATACCTCTTATAAAACAGCAAGGCCTGATGGTTGTCTCTATAAATGGTTTCCCCCTCCCATTTATTGAGTACTAAATTGGCTACACTGGGGGCATACCGAGCCCCCATAGCTACCCACTTTACTTGATAATAAAATTTCTCTTGGGCCCAGAAATAGTTGTTGCCCATAGCTTGCTGGAGCCCTTCAACCAAGAAATTCATTTGGGCCTTTTTTTACTGCGATTCCTCCATCAATGCTGATTTAACTGCCACTGAGGCATCCTCCTGTTTGATGTTAGTGTAGAGTGATTCTATGTTGACTGTGACCATAAGGGTGTTCTCAGTCACCTCAATGGTTGACAGATTTAATCAATTCTTAACTATCTTTTAGATAGGACTATCCCCGAGTGACCAGGGGTTGTAAATAAATGTTGAGATACTCCCCCACTCTAAAATATAGTGAACCTGTCCCACTTATTATGGGTCTTCCAGGAGGTTGTTATTTTATTCTTATGGATTTTGGGTACTATTTACAAAACAGGGGTACGTGGTACCCGGGGTATGAGGTAATGAGCCTCTTTATCATCCAAAATATTTTGGGTAACCCAAATATTTAACTCCGCCTTTAATTTAACTAGGGGGTCATCTAGAAGTGGTTTGTAAGTACTTGTCACCTAATAAACGCTGTATCTCACCATTATAACTCTCTTTGGTAAGTACCACCACATCTCCACCTTTGTCCGCTGGTCGGACCACTATATTTTTATTTGTTTCAAGTTTTTTTTATCCCTTCAATCAAAGAATAATTAATCTTGGCCTTCTTGACCTCTATTTGCTTAACCTCGTCCTGTACCAGATGTTTGAAGACCTCCTATATGTGTGTGGGGGAAGGTGGGGGTTTTGAACACATTGTTTTTTCAAACCCATTTCACAATAATGAGAACCCTTGTCAGCTTGTGTTTTATGGCGGTAGATGAGAGGGGGGGTAGAACTGGCGGGGAACAGTACCTCAAGAAGGGGTATCCCAAAATGAGATCCAGTGGCTGAAATTTGGATAATGCAGCCTAAGGGGACTCAATATAGAGCTGGGTAATGTGTTTAACTAGATGAGGGGTATGTATTCAGGTCCACCAATATTGGGGTGTCCATTTGCAATAATTTAGTCCCTCCCTCTTTCTTTGTTGGGGGATATTTTCACCAAATTTATTATTAGTGGGATCATTTAAAAATTGTTTATGATTTCACCCTTGACATTTTTGTGACGGGGTGAGTAGGAAAAAGGTATAGTTCGACCCCCCCCCCCCCCCCCTAGGATAGTGTTAAAAAGAGGAGAAAAAGTAAAAAACCCTTTTTTTTTTTTTTTTTTTTTACCCCCTTTAGGTGTTTTTAAGTAAAAACCTATTTTTTTTTTTTTTGTTGTTTATTAATATGAGTTAATTGTTGCATATGCAATATCATTACATAGTTAATATTTGCATAGAGGAGTATGTGGTACTAATTGGAGTTCTCCGTTCCAGTGTATTTTAATGGGAGGGAGGATGGGAAGTGGGAAAATTCAGTTCGGTATTAAGATTGTTAATTGTTGAGCAAGCCTTTATAAGGAGGTCGAGATCGTGACATTTGCTTCCTGATGACTGGCATTAACAAAAGTGGCTGTCGAGGCGCGGTGGGGTACTTGAATTATGTGATTCCGATAGAATCCACAGGTTGGAACGCACGCCAGGGACATCCATTGACAGGATATTAACTGCTAAAAGCCTGTAAGCGGCCACTTGGATCCAGTATTTGGTATTTTAAATGTTTGCGGTATTAAATGGGATTTATATGTTCGTCTTTGTTTATAGTTGCAGGTAGATTTGAGTTTGTGATGTGAAGAATGCTCGATCTGAGTGTTGATAGGTGGAATCTATCTGATCATCCATTAATCTCACAATAATGCAATTGACCTTTTTTTTACATATTAAAATGGGTCAATGTGCTCTGGTAAGCTGCCATCCTTACCTTGAGCACTTTTGGGTGTCGTTTTGTTTGCAACTGTGGTGAAGGTGAATGTGGCAAGTCACTTTAAGTTTTGGATTGGTTCCTTCAATGGATGTTTTTCAAGAAAACCACTATCAAGATTGTCACTATTGTGTTCTTGCACAAATTTATTTTCAAGGACTTTATTAGGACTGGTTCAGTTTTGTTTTGGCAATTGCATTGCAAGCAGTATCACTTTATGGTTCTGGTCCCATTCAGTTGGGTTTAGAGTCAATATATTAATCGGGTTTACACAGTGGTGTTCATATTTGTTTCACAACAATACCCGTGGTTTACATTTTACTAGTGCACTTTATCATTTAAAACTAATTTATCGGTTTTAATTTTTTCTTATAGGTTCACACACTATTTTTTTAGCAATTCAGATGGTGTGGGCAGGCTGGTGTTTATATTAGTAATCTATACAAAAAAGTATTATTCATTTTTTAAGCGCCCCCATTAATATATTACTATATATTTTTTTCACTACGTCTTTCCAGTTTGGTCAGTTGGGGATAGCGGCTTATATTTAAATTTAAAAATTTTCGTTTATCAGGCACGAGATTTATACACATTTTTCACAGATCGTGATTCAGGCCTATTCCCTGAAGAGGCGTGCACCTCCTTTTCCTGTCACGGCGCATTCGACCAGGGCAATTGGTGCTTCCTGGGCTTTCTGACATAAAGCATCTGTCTCAAAGGTGTGTAATCCGTTCACACGCTTGATGTTGGTGCATCTTCGGATGCCTGCTTCGGCCGCAAAGTTTGGGTTGGGGTGAAGTTTGGTTTTTGATTGCTGTCCCCCCCCCTCGTTTCTGAGTATAAGGAAGCTGTGTCTGTCCATGGATGAAAGAGAAAATAGTTTTTTTTTTACTCACCGTTAAAATCCTTTTCTCTGAAGTCCATGAACGCACACAGCGCCCATCCCTACTTTTTTTGAGTTTGTACTGCTTTTTGACAAACTGAGCTGCTCAGGGCAGTAGGGGGTTATGACCAGAAAAAGTTTACATGATTTAACCATTAACATGTCATCTCCTAATAGACAAAACATAATCCTACAGTCAAGAGTATAAGGAAGCTGTGACTGTCCATGGACTTCAGAGAAAATGATTTTACGGTGAGTACAAAAATCCTATTTTTTTTATTTTTTTTGCTGCACCTAGTTACATTTGAGCTTCTTTTAAAATAACCAAAGGGTTGCTAGGACAGTTCATAGGACAGGTCTGACCACATCTTCTCAAAATCCTGTTCCCATGTGACACACACACACACACACACACACACACAATTTTGATTAGTCAAAGACCAAGTTGGACAATCTCAGTGTCGGAGCAAAATTGTATCCTGTTCATTCAAGTATCACCAGGGCAAAGTTAAATGACAGTTGTGTTGCTGCTTTCAAAAATGAACAAAGTATCCATAGCATATGTTTACTTTGTTCATTTTGGAAAACAACACTATGCTTTTGATGAAGGCTTAAGGCTGAAACGTGTCAGAATGTTGGATGATGTTTTCATGCTGTAATGCTACAATAAAACTTTCTTTGGAGAAGCTGTCAAGTTGCTGTTTTGTACATGTGCTGGATTCTCTCTGAACTCAATTAGACAGAGCACCGACCGTTCTGGACACTAACCACATAATACAGCGGTAGAGCTTGAGTGAGTTTTCTTTAGCAACAACATTAAAGGTGGTTACATTGTTTACAATACAGCTGTGGCAAAAAGTTTGGAGAATGACACAAATATTAATTTTCTGCTGCCTCAGTTTTTATAATGGCTATTTGCATATACTCCATAATGTTATGAAGAATGATCAGACAAATTGCAATTTAATTGCAAAGTCCCTCTTTCCTGTGAAAATGTACTTAATCCCACTGCATATGTGTGAAGCCTTCAGGATGCCCAAGAAAGTCCAGCAAGCGCCAGGACCATCTCCTACAGTTGATTCGGTTGTGGGATTGGGGCACCACTAGTGCAGAGCTTGCTCAGGAATGGCAGCAGGTAGGTGTATGTGCATCTGCATGCAGAGTAAGGTGAAGACTTTTGGAGGATGGCCTGGTGTCAAGAAGGGCAGTAAAGAAGCCACTTCTCTCCAGGAAAAGCATCAGGGATGGACAGATATCCAGCAAAAGATACAGGGATTGGAGATGGGCTAAATAATTTTCTCTGATGAATCCACTTTCCGATTGGGGCATACGGAAAAAACTGTCCGGAGAAGAAAAGGTGAGCGCTGCCATCAATCCTGTGTCATGCCAACTTTAAAGCATTCTGTGGGGTTGCTTCTTAGGCAAAATTGTGAGTGAGCCCACTCCTTTGGCTAAATATAGAATGGTACAAAAAACATCCTCCGAGAGAAACTTCCAAGAACAGTTTGGTGACTAACAATGCTTTTTCCAGCATGATGATGCACCTTGCTATTAGGCAAAAGTGATAACTAAAACCTCAAAATGTTGGGTCCATGGCCAAGAAACTCCCCAGACCTTAATTCCATTGAGAACTTGTCAATCCGCAAAAGGCAGGTGTAGAAAAAAATAAAGTCTGACAAACTCCAAGCTATTCAGGATGTGGCCCAGAAGTGGACTGACGGCATGTCAGGGCGAATTGCAGAGGTCTTGAAAAAGAAGGGTCAATCCTGCAAATATTGACTTTTTGCATAAAATGAATGTAATTGTCAAAAAAAAAAAAAAAACTGACGCTTATTAAATGCTTGTAATTATACGCTCTACTTCATCCTCCATTACCTCTATATACTAACTTACCACCCATGAGATTTTTTCATTTGCATATGCAAATGAGGCTAGTACGCCGATTCCCGATCGCTTTTACGCCCCCCCGTCGTCGTTTTCGTCCGAGTAAGGTTACCCCTGCTTCTATGAGGAGTAACCTTACGAAGTTCCGTCGGGTGCCGTCGGATGCCATGTTAAGTATGGCGTCGGGTCAGCGTCGGCTTTTTCCGTCGCTGACCTCGTTTTACTAACTCGTTTGCGAATAGGGCATTGCGTAAGTGATGCTCACGTCGTTTTGATGACGGTTTCAACGACGATTTCCGACGTGAGCTGGAGCATGCGCACTGGGCTTTTTCCCTGGACGGGGCATGCGCAGTTCGTTCGACGCGGGGGCGCGCTTAATTTAAATACAAGCCACCCCATTTGAATTACGCGGGCTTACACTGGCCCATTTTCGCTACGCCAACGCAAACTACGGAGCAAATTTTTAGAGAATACGGCACTTGCTCTAGTACGATGCGGCGGCGTAGTGTAAATGGCTTACGGTACGCAATCGAAATTCTATGAGAATCTGGCCCCTAGTCTACAACCGATGGAGTGTCCACCTCATTGAGAATAACCTTCTTGATCCCCTTCAATCTGGATTTCATCCACAGCACTCCACAGAAACTGCTCTCCAAAAAGCTTGTACACATGATCGGATATTCCTACAACAATTGTGTAATGGATGGGTTTTGTTGGATAAACTGACCGTCTGTATGCTCCATGAATGTTGGCTAGCCATGCTCTCAAATTGTCCTACAACAAATGTGTTCCGTTGTATTATTTAATCGTGTGTACACAAGTCCGTCGGACTAAAATCCAAAGTACAAATACGCATGCTCTGAACCAATGCTTACCAATGCCACCCCAAAGGGTGGTGGTAAAGAGCTGTAAAACCATGTAGTTTTGTGTATGTTTACTGAGGAGATGGACACTCAGGATGAAGAACAGAAACCCACAGTAAAGCACAAGTCTATTCAGAAAGAGTTATCCCACCTTGAGGATCTAGCTAATCAAGCTGATGGTCTGAAGAAGCCATGTCCAGAAGACATACATTTAGGTCTTGTCACATCAATAAGCTTCTGAGTCACCTGCAGAACTTGCATTGGAAAGTCTGTTGAATTTGAAGGCTACATAATGCGCATTTGTTTGCCACTAAATATATCACAAAATCAAAATAGGTTGCCCGGTACTAGTGCTCACTACCATTGTATCATCTGTTCTGCAACTGTCGCTCGAAGAAGAACAGAAATGATAAGACACATCCAAATTCCATTTAGAGAAGGAGGAAACTCAAGTAATGCCCTCAACCAGTAGGAGACCCTAGAAAATGTTACACTAAGCGAACAGTGAGGTACAAGTTCTTCCGAATTGCAACACGCCACAAAAAATCCAGATCTTTAATCCAGTAATGAAGACTAATGAACAGCTGATCTTTTGTGCCATGGCAGTGTTACCAGAAGAACGGAAACCTCCAGAATTTCTGGATGCTTTAGGTGCTACAGGCATCCCGAGATTACAATGAACACAGAACCTTGGGAATTTCGTGAAAGTGACACTTAATGACATTAGTGAACGCTCAATCACTATCATTCGGGAAAACTTAGAGATGAAGGTGTTAATGAAAAGTAAAAAGAAATCTGAAACCGTGGTCATAGATAAAGATGTGGAAGAATTTGTGAACATAGTAGAAGTTACACAGACGGATGCCAATGTCCCAATGCATACACAGTCTTTTGATTTAATACATTTGAACCCCTTTGGGACATCTGTGAATTATTTGGATGGAGCATTTTCGAAATATCAGAAACCTGGGTATTGTATCTGTGACCTCAACTGATACTGGATCTCTGTATGCCAAAACTGTGCATGTCGCAAAACGCCACTATGGTTGCAACATCATTAGGACAGAATGCTTCAAAGAGCTGACAGTGTGGATTGTCCTGGCTGCTATTGTAATAAAGGCATCGAGGTATTGCTCACGGACGCTTTAGAGCATTTTGTCCTGGTGATAGTGTGAGTTCTAAGAGGTTCTTCACTAGCTGATGAGAGTCTAAAAATGATAAGTAACCTTATTCATTGCCATTGGTATAAGATTCTTCCAAAAGAAGGAACTGTGCTTCAAGAAAATCTATATAAACAGCTGTGATCACCATGAAAGTATGTCTGGAAGATCAGTAGCCTTGCTTGACCCAATGTGGTCTGGCTCCCTGGTTAAACACAGGCTTTCTGAGAATAATGCTGTACAAAGCAACATCCCGAGGCTTTGGGAAAAACCACGCACTGCTAAATAACCTTATATGTGAATCTGAATGCTCAACTGTAAAACCGTTTTCTGTTCATCCCTCTCAATACAGTCAAGAAGAAAGTGGTGTTTTTTTTTTTGCAGTTCCAGATGTATTGTCAGACCCTGGTAAAAGAAAACAGGACATAAACACAAATGTTTCTAAAGGTCTAAAGAATGATACTCGAGCAGAACAGCCTCCATTTTATTATAGGATTCACAGACATGCAATTTGTGGATTAAACATACCAAAATACAATAAAATATTATATTATATATAATGTGTGTGTAAATAAATAAAATAACAAAAATGCATGCTAACAAAAGCACCATGCATTTTTTTGAGAAGTGTGAGAGAATCGCGATCTTCATTCTAAGCAAACGAATTGTGATTCTCATTTTTCCCAGAATCGTGCAGCTCTACTGCCTTTAGGAATTAATATGAGAAACACCAGCAAATCTTTTGTTGTATCTTTAGGTGCACACTGTACAGAGGACACAGACAGTACACCACGTGAAAATACTGCAACTAGCACAATCACCTGCATGCCTGTCAGTAAATTAGGAAGAGCGGATCTAGCTAAACTCAATACAGTGTATAAATATATATACAACACCTGGGATGCATATATATCCTTTACAAATACAAAGACAAAATAATTGAGTTTTATTATTCTAATTTTGATTCCAATTTTAATCATACCATTTGGATTTGGATCCATTTCTAGTCTGTATCTAGGTCCCTAATTTCTTCTGTAGTTCTATATAATGTCCCATGGACTTATTATCTTCTTTATCTGTTCCTTTTATAGCATGCAAATATACATGTATCTGTATAGGTGTGCCTGCATGCTCTCTGTCCATTCTAGTGTGTGGTTTGCATATTCACATTTAAATTTGTATATCTATATATTGATATCTCTGTAGCGCCCACGGACATATTTCTTTCCCTCCCTTTCAACCATTATTATTACAGATACCTTTTTTTAAATAAATCTCCAACATCTCCATTGGCTGCTTATAGAATTAATTTATATTGTTTTCATTGTATGTACATGATGGACGGCATCCGTTTCTATAGTAACAAGTCTAGCCAATAGGACAGCATCTGGCCGGCCCAGTAGTGGCTATAATTCCCTTCTGTAAGATGGCCCCTCCAAAGCTTGAAGAAGAGAAACGCATGTCTCGAACGCGCGCCGCCTCCCACCCCCGGAAGTGACGTCATACCAACAGCATACTCGGGAAACAAGCTCCCTTCTCTGGCGTTCCGAGAGCATTCGGCTCCCACCGTCACTGCCATCTGAGGCAAGGGACCAAGCTGATCCAGGACAATGAGTGACTACAGCCTTTCCCGGGACTCCGTTTGTGAGTACAATACTTTTACATATGTTTTTACCTGAATAAATACTTACCTGCTACGCTCAGAAGGCGTCGCTTTTCTCCTTTCTATATATATCCTCTACACACTGTAACTCTGACTAGCCTGCCTTCCTGCCTGCTCTATCTAACTCCAAAAAATGACACTCTCTCTCTCTCTCTCTCTGTAAACCACCAACACACTACACACTACACACTACACAAGGCCGACTTCCAGGCAGCATTATATAGTGTGGGGCGTATACTAAACCCCCTGAGCCATAATTGGCCAAAGCCACCCTGGCTTTGGCCAATTATGGCTCTCCGTTTTTTGCGTGC
This sequence comes from Rana kukunoris, assembly GCA_029574335.1. Classification (NCBI taxonomy): domain Eukaryota; kingdom Metazoa; phylum Chordata; class Amphibia; order Anura; family Ranidae; genus Rana; species Rana kukunoris. Next base: position 64,381,261 of record CM056054.1, read on the forward strand.
TGTTATTGGCCAAGCATGCGGGTCATAGTGCATGCTTGGCCAATCATCAGCCTGCAATGCACTGCGATGTCGCAGTGAATTATGGGCCATGACATGCCACTCGAATTTGGCGCGAACGGCCCAAAATGTTCAAAATTCGACAAACGTTCGAACATACGATGTTCGAGTCGAACATGAGTTCGACTCGAATACGAAGCTCATCCCTACTCAGGATGTACAGGAATTGTGGGAGATAGGAAGAATAAACATTTTTAAAATTATCTAACAGTGTAAGAGGGAGGTTGTTCCATGTTTTAAGGGTATTTTTTTAGTCTACTGATAATGGGTCCAAATACATTTTGGTATAAGAGGAGATTGGGTGTTTTATCAAGACTCCGAGATATCGGAAGGTTTGAACAATTTGTAGTGGGCACGCAGGGGGTCCCAATTGACCCGGAACCCCAAAAAGTGGCAAAACCGTTGGATAATCTCTAGGAGGGCTGGGAGTGATGACTGGGGGTCCTCCAGATATACCAGCATATCGTCCGCATATAAGGACACTTTTTCCTCTAGACCCCCAATTGTCAGTCCCTTAACTTCTCACTTGACCTTATCAGTGACACCAGGGGCTCTATTGCTAGGGCAAACAGGAGCGGCGATAGCGGACACTCCTGTCTAGTGCCTCTCTTTATGGGAAAGGCATCCGATATGGATGCATTAACCCTTAATCTGGCAATGGGTTTATAGTACAGGAGTTGTACCCACTTTATAAACGTAGGGCCAAATCCAAATTTAGCTAGAACTTCAAAAAGATAGTGTAGAGTCGAAGGCCTTATGAGCGTCTAAAGCCAGCACAGCTCGGGAGCCAGTCGTGTCATGAACCGCTTGCATATTGGTAAAAAGCCTACGTAAATTAATAGATGTCAATCGTCCGGGCATAAATCCAGTTTGGTCAGCCCTTATGATGGTTGTAACAACTGTATTTAAACGTTGTGCCAGCACCTTGGCCAGAATTTTAACATCAGTGTTGATGAGTGAAATTATGACTCACAGAGGAGGTGATCTTTATGGGGTTTGGGAATCGGTACTATTAGTGCTTACGACATAGAGGGTGGTAGCTGTCCTGTTTTAAAGACATAATTGTACATTCGCAGCAAATGTGGGATCAACAGTTCCCGGAATTGCATGTACCACTCAATGGGAAATCCATCTAAGCCTGGAGTTTTATGTCTAGCCTCCCCTATTTCTTCTGTTGTCAACGGAGCAATAAGTCCAGCGATCTGATGGTCCGTTAGTCTCTGGAGCAAAATATCTGAAAGATAATCATCTAGCTCCACTATGGTTTAGTGAGCTCTAGTAGTATAGAGCATGGAGTAGAAAGCAACAAACGCTTCCATAATGTCATCGTTTTGCTCTACTATTAAGCCTGCTGGGTTTGTTATTCTAGGGATGGTGACGGCTATTTTTCTCTCCAAATTTAAATATTTGTTGATTCTGGTAGAGCAGTTTCTTTTGTGTGCATTCCAGAAGTACCAGGAATACTCTCTGGCCCTATGTCGCCAGGTAGCGTGTCTCGAGGGTAGGGTCCGCTGAGTAAGTAGTCTCCGCCTCCCGAAGGCCTCCTTCTGTGTCCATCAATCTGGACTGCGACGCCTTGCGGGGAAATGAGCCGCGGGCAGTGGCCTTAAAGGCATCTCAGACCACAGGGACGGACGCACTTTGCATATTAATCACCCAATACGATTTTATGTCTGCATCTCAATCTCCATACTCGGTATGAAGTGGGTGGGCCCAGAGCGAGGTCCACCATCAAAGGCGAGTGGTCGGACACTGCTCTGGGGAGATATTTAACTCCAGCCAACAAAGGGAGCATATCGGATGTAACGAGGCAGAGATCAATATGGGATAAAGTACCATGAGAATCAGACTGGCACAAGTATTCCCTCCCAGTTCCATGTTTCCATCTCCAGGCCTCCACTAGGTCAAATTGGGTGAGGAAGGATCCTAGGGGCATGGGGAGTAACGTAGAACAGTTAAATCTATCCAAAGAATTTTCTAGGACTGTATTGTAAACCCCAGCTATTATTAAGGGGCCTTCGGGCATTTCCAGTACCATGCTCATTACCGACTTTGCAATAAGGATGGATGTTCCTCAAGCATACGTGGAATAAGTGGTGTGCAGAGCATACGCTATTTTAGCTCTTTTAAGGGCCATAACCCTGGAGCCCTGGAGGTGGGTTTCCTGGAGGAGGATTTCATGTGGTTTGTGCCGTGCCAGATAATCAAACATTACAGAGCGTTTCACTTTAGAATTAAGCCCCCTGACCTTCCATGAAATTAGGCGTAGATTAGATGGGTGTTGCTCAGAAATATGTGCGTCCAGCTCTCACGATGTTCCAGTCAACCATACTTTGGGAGAGGGGGTGGTGAAACTAGATACATACATATGAGAGAACACTATGCTTCTTTTCAATAATACTGGAGTACCCTGCTGGCCTATTCGGGGGGGGGGGGGGGGCAATTGACATGCACAGCAAGGCAGTTTAAAAAAGCCTCATAAAAAAAAAGAGGTCCGACAAGAGTGAAAGGAAAACAGTTGCCCTATAGTTACACCTTTTAATACAAGAAGTTTGGGAAAATCCAAAATATTTAATCTTTCCCCATAAACAGACTTCATCCATTACCAGCATACTTCAAGGTGCTTTTACCCTCCACGAATTGCCTTTATTTCACTTTGCCACCGGTTTTTGACTGTGTCTGAAAATGACACTATATACCTAGGCCAGGGGCAGATCCAGAGTCTAATTTCTGCAGGCAATTTGTAGGGGCAATGGTTGGTGTTGGCGCTTCAATCATCACGGCACCGTGGTTAATATGGTGTCAGGATGATTGAAGCACATATTTTCAATTATTACTATGTGGGAGCAGCCAGGTGGGGGGGGGTGGACAGGGGGGGTTGCAGCCAGGTGGAGGGAAGGAAAAGGTGGTTGCAGCCAGGTGGAGGTGAGGACACGGTGGTTGCAGCCAGGTGGAGGTGAGGACAGGGTGGTTGCAGCCAGGTGGAGGTGAGGACAGGGTGGTTGCAGCCAGATGGAAGGGAGGACAGGGGGGTTGCAGCCAGATGGAAGGGAGGACAGTGGGTTGCAGCCAGGTGGAAGGGAGGACAGTGGGTTCCAGCCAGGTGGAAGGGAGGACAGTAGGTTGCAGCCAGGTGGAAGGGAGGACAGTGGGTTGCAGCCAGGGGGAAGGGGAGGACAGAGGGGTTGCAGCCAGGTGAAGGGGAGGACAGGGGGGTTGCAGCCAGGTGGTGGGGAGGACAGGGGGTTGCAGCCAGGTGGAGGTGAGAACACGGTGGTTGCAGCCAGGTGGAGGTGAGGACTGGGTGGTTGCAGCCAGGTGGAGGGCAGTAAAGGGGGGGTTGCAGCCAGGTGGAGGGGAGGAAAGGGTGGTGTCAGCCAGGTGGAGGTGAGGACTGGGTGGTTGCAGCCAGGTGGAGGGCAGTAAAGGGGGGGTTGCAGCCAGGTGGAGGGGAGGACAGGGTGGTTGCAGCCAGGTGGAGGGGAGGACAGGGTGGTTTCAGCCAGGTGGAGGGGAGGACAGGGTGGTTGCAGCCAGGTGGAGGGGAGGACAGGGGGGTTGCAGCCAGGTGGAAGGGAGGACAGTGGGTTGCAGCCAGGTGGAAGGGAGGACAGTGGGTTGCAGCCAGGTGGAAAGGGAGGACAGTGGGTTGCAGCCAGGTGGAAAGGGAGGACAGTGGGTTGCTGCCAGGTGGAAAGGGAGGACAGTGGGTTGCAGCCAGGTGGAAGGGAGGACAGTGGGTTGCAGCCAGGGGGAAGGGGAGGATAGAGGGGTTGCAGCCAGGTGAAGGGGAGGACAGGGGGGTTGCAGCCAGGTGGTGGGGAGGACAGGGGGTTGCAGCCAGGTGGAAGGGAGGACAGGGGGTTGCAGCCAGGTGGAAGGGAGGACAGAGGGGTTGCAGCCAGGTGGAAGGGGAGGAGGGGGGTTGCAGCCAGGTGGAAGGGGAGGAGGGGGGTTGCAGCCAGGTGGAAGGGGAGGAGGGGGGTTGCAGCCAGGTGGAAGGGAGGACAAGGGGGTTGCAGCCAGGTGGAAGGGAGGACAATGGGTTTGCAGCCAGGTGAAGGGGAGGACAGGGGGTTGCAGCCAGGAGGAAGGGGAGGACAGGGGGTTGCAGCCAGGAGGAAGGGGAGGACAGGGGGGTTGCAGCCAGGAGGAAGGGGAGGACAGGGGGGTTGCAGCCAGGAGGAAGGGGAGGACAGAGGGGTTGCAGCCAGGAGGAAGGGGAGGACAGGGGGGTTGCAGCCAGGAGGAAGGGGAGGACAGAGGGGTTGCAGCCAGGAGGAAGGGGGGACAGAGGGGTTGCAGCCAGGTGAAGGGGAGGAGGGGGGGTTGCAGCCAGGTAAAGGGGAAGAGGGGGGGTTGCAGCCAGGTGGAATAGAGGACAAGGTGGTTGCAGCCAGGTGAAGGGGAGGACAGGATGGTTGCAGCCAGGTGGTGGGGAGGACAAAGGGGTTGCAGCCAGGTGAAGTGGAGGACAGGGGATTGCAGCCAGGTGGAAGGGAGGACAGGGGGGTTTTAGCCAGGTGGAAGGGAGGATAGAGAGGCTGCAGCCAGGTGAAGGGGAGGAGGGGGAGTTGCAGCCAGGTGGGAGGGAGGACAGGGGGGTTTCAGCCAGGTGAAGGGGAGATAAGTTCTTACCTTGGATGATAATGGAATCACTGGCTTCCTCCACCCTACAGCCTCATGGTCACTTTTCTTCTCTCTTCCCCCCCTTCAGCTCGGCATGTTGGGGGCTGCAGTCCTCTCAGGGAATCATCCTGGGACCTGCTGGTACTACATGTCCCATAATCCTCTTGGTTGTGTTTTACCAGCCTTTGGATCTGAATGTAGCCAATAGCATCAGGCATTGCCTGGTGAATAAGAGTTACTGGGCTCAAGGAGGAGAGGGAGGGGTGGAAATCCCCTGCAGCTGCAGCTCTTCCTGTGTCCCTTCACAGAGAGCCTGTCAGCAACGGCTGATGGGGTTGACATCGGCACAGCCTGCAGTGCAGACAATATTTTCGGGGGGGGGGGGGGGATTGACATGCACAGCAAGGCAGTTTAAAAAAGCCTAAAAAAAATAAAAAGAGGTCCGACAAGAGTGAAAGGAAAACAGTTGCCCTATAGTTACACCTTTTAATACAAGAAGTTTGGGAAAAAAATATTTAATCTTTCCCCATAAACAGACTTCATCCATTACCAGCATACTTCAAGGTGCTTGTACCCTCCAAGAATTGCCTTTATTTCACTTTCACGTTTTTTGACTCAGTGTCTGAAAATGACACCATATACACAGGCCAGGGGTGGATCCAGAGTCAAATTTCTGCAGGCAATTTGTAGGGGCAATCGTTGGTGTTGGCACTTCAATCATCACGGCACCGTGGTTAATATGGTGTCAGGATGATTGAAGCACATAATTTCAATTATTACTATGTGGGAGCAGCCAGGTGGGGGGGTGGACAGGGGGGGTTGCAGCCAGGTGGAGGGAAGGAAAAAGTGGTTGCAGCCAGGTGGAGGTGATGACACGGTGGTTGAAGCCAGGTGGAGGTGAGGACACGGTGGTTGAAGCCAGGTGGAGGTGAGGACACGGTGGTTGAAGCCAGGTGGAGGGAAGTAAAGGGGGGTTGCAGCCAGGTGGAGGGGAGGAAAGGGTGGTTGCAGCTAGGTGGAGGGGAGGAAAGGGTGGTTGCAGCCAGGTGGAGGGGAGGACAGGGGGTTGCAGCCAGGTGGAAGGCAGGACAGGGGGGTTGCAGCCAGGTGGAAGGGAGGACAGGGGGGTTGCAGCCAGGTGGAAGGGAGGACAGAGGGGTAGCAGCCAGGTGAAGGGTAGGACAGGGGGGTTGCAGCCAGGTGGAAGGGAGGACAGGGGGGTTGCAGCCAGGTGGAAGGGAGGACAGAGGGGTAGCAGCCAGGTGAAGGGTAGGAGGGGGGTTGCAGCCAGGTGGAAGGGAGGACAAGGGGGTTGCAGCCAGGTGGAAGGGAGGACAAGGGGGTTGCAGCCAGGTGAAGGGAAGGACAGGGGGGTTGCAGCCAGGTGGAGGAGGGGACAGGGGGTTGCAGTCAGGTGGTGGGGAGGACAGAGGGGTTGCAGCCAGGTGAATGCGGAGGACAGGGGGGTTTCAGCCAGGTGGAAGGAAGGACAGGGGGGGTTTCAGCCAGGTGGAAGGGAGGACAGGGGGGTTTCAGCCAGGTGGAAGGGAGGAGGGGGGTTGCAGCCAGGTGGAAGGGAGAACAGGGGGTTGCAGCCAGGTGAAGGGGAGATACGTTATTACCTTGGATGATAATAATGGAATCACTGGCTTCCTCCACCCTACAGCCTCATGGTCACTCTTCTTCTCTCTTCCCCCCTCCTGCTTGGCATGTTGGGGGCTGCAGTCCTCTCAGGGAATCATCCTGGGACCTGCTGGTACTACATGTCCCATAATCCTCTTGGTTGTGTTTTACCAGCCATTGGCTCTGAATGTAGCCAATAGCATCAGGCATTGCCTGGTGAATAAGAGTTACTGGGCTCAAGGAGGAGAGGGAGGGGTGGAAATCCCCCGCAACTGCAGCTCTTCCTGTGTCCCTTCACAGAGAGCCTGTCAGCAACGGCTGATGGGGTCGGCATCAGCACAGCCTGCAGTGCAGACAATATTTTCGGGGGGGGGGGGGGCGAATTGACATGCACAGCAAGGCAGTTTAAAAAAGCCTCAAAACCAATTTTAAAACCAAGCAAGTGTGACATGATTGTCTCGGGGGGGGGGGGGGCAATTTCCCTGTTGCCCCCCCCCCTGGATCCGCCGTTGACCCAGGCAGGATCAAAGAAATGTGATCTGTCCCAAGGGATTAAACCTTTTTGAGAAATGAGTATTGAGCTTCACCAACAGCAGGCTAAGTGGCCACAGCCAAATCTGTAAGAGTGACCCCCACGTTAGGGTACTGATATCGCTAAATATCAGTATCGGCCACTTCAAACAAATTCTAAGGTTCTGGCACGATGGTAATTAGTACCAGCGAGAATCACAAAATTTGTTCCGTCATACCCAGAGACCTGCTTTCGGGGCTGCTCCGAGCCAGGCACCCATATTCATATACGGTGGCAATGCAGATTGTTCAAGAATGCTGGACAAAAATCTTTGCTATGCCTTCCAAAGCCTTGGAAACCATCCCCCCTGGACCCAGCTACTGCCCTTTTGAATCTTAAACAAGAATTACTAACTCAAACTCAATTCCAATTACTCGCCACCGCAGAGAAACAAACCACTGTGGTAGATTTCTGTTTGTATGAGTGTGCGCCTGAAGAAGGGCATCTATAACAGGTAGAGCAAATTTTCTGTGCAACCTCATACCTTAACTTAACTGCTAGACATGTGCATTCGTTTTCGTTAGAATGCATTTTCGTCCGAAAATCTGGGTTTTTTTTGTTATCGTTTTAACAAACGATAACGAAAGAGCAAGAAACGAAAACCGAAAGATCCAACATAAAAAAATGCTTTATTTTCGTTTTCGTTGCGGTAAAAATTTGATATAGAGATATTTGACGCTGACTGAATACAGTGAATGAATAGCAATCTGTCTATCGAACCTGATATACACACACACATACGGTACTTTTCGACATTATAGAGAAAACATTCAACATCATAGAGAAAAGATTTGACACTATAGAAATAATAGATTCAACATTACAGAGAATAGATTTCTATTTATGAGAAAATAGATTCGACATTATAGAAAATAGATTCGACATTATAGCGAATAGAAGGCTTATGGTGTATATCGAAAGTGCTAAGCAGATTCGACGGAGAAGATATACTGCACTCGTACATTTTAATGCTCCGCCCATAGGCTTTAGAAACATTCTAATGTTGGTTGACTATGACTAGTAATAATAATATAATTATTTATTATTTTTATTACTAGTCATACAACATTAGAATTCTTGTAGGCGGAATATTCGACCGGAAATGTATGATTCCGCGTAAAGTTATTCTTTGACCATTCGACAGAAACCAAGTATTATTGGATTTTCGGATGAAAGCTATTCCCCAACGAAAAACAAAATAAATCAAAACGATTTTCGGGAGTAACTAAATAAATGTATTTTCCAGACGAAAAAACAAAACAAAATATTCCAGTCTGCACATGTCTATTAACTGCTCCACGCAAATTAGTTCCATTTGGATGCTGTTACTGGTTACCTTTACTACTGCACCCATTTGGTTTAACATTTATATCTCAAAGGTGTTATCAGAGTCTTTGGGGTCACCTAACATTATAATGTGTTTGTATACAATTATTTTAACTTTATCCAATTAAAAACTTAAATTCATTTGACATATTCTATGCATGTGCCTACAAAGTCCATTCTCTTAGCCTACATTTTCTCCTTCTAAACATTATTGGGACGTTGGCACATTATTTGTGTACCCACAGAGTCACCCTGTGAGGATACACTTTAAATCTGCAATTTTCTGTTAAACTTTCATATAAGATTGGACTGCCTTTCTATTACATATTTTTTTGTATTACTTATTTTTCTGTTACTTATTTTTTCAATATTTTTTTTGCACTGTCTACCTGAAGATTTAAAGGACACATAGACCACTTTGAGTGTGGTTACAAACACCTGCATGTAATTTTTATCTTACTTATAAGAGATGACTCTAGAAACATAGGCTTTCTTACCAGATGTTTGTAAGTTGCTGGCAATGCATGTAGTGGGATTTTGATGAATGCACTTTGGCTTTATATTAAGGTTATTTAAATATCACTATCTATAGAAGGTGGAGCATTTAAGCACACTAATATTTTTAGGACAATAAGTTAATTCACTATAGAACACTGTCACTCGAGAAGGGCGATCCACTAGATCATCTTTCAGTTCACAGGCAGCACCACTCACCTCTTACTCATATATATAAACCTTGCATTCGGAGCTCCTTAATTGGAGTCCCCAAGGGGAGGCTAGCCTACACCTAAGCGTGGCTTTATTAACTTAAATAGTAGTTTAAAAAAAACAACTAAATTTGCTTGGTCTCCATGCTGTGCTCTCCGGTGGTTCGAATCTTACCTATAGCACCACACCTTCAGTGTCACTTACAATGCCACTCCTGCTCTCCAACTCCTCTTACCGTTGGGGTCCCCCAAGGTTCTGTCCTTGGACATCATCTACTATTCTTGATCTACATGTCCTCCCTGAGTCAGCTAATGGCCTCTCATATCTTTCGCAACCATTTATATGCCGATCATACGCAAATCTATCTCTCTACCCCTCGGCTCACCCCATCAGTCTTCTCACGCATTACTGATTTACTAACAGACATATTAGCCTGGATGTCACACCACCTCCTCAAACTGAATATATTTAAACCAAGCTCATAATATTTCCCGCCTCACGTGCCCCTTCCCCTGACTTCTCTGTCAAGATCAATGGCACAACTATCGGTACATCCCCACACGCCAGGGTGCTAGGGGTAACCCTAGTCTCTGAACAGGCCCACTTCCAATTCCTGTCCAAATCATGCTGCCTTAGCCTCCACAACATCTCTAGAATACATTCCTTTTTAACCAATGACACCATCAAGCTTCTAATTCACTCCCTAGTTCTCTCTCACATAAGAGAGTAAGCGCTAGCACCAGCAGCAGTGGAAATGTAGCTAAAACAAATAAAAACAGGTGAGCTCATGAGAGCTAATTAAAACTTTAGACTGTTGATATAGTCCTTTGAGTTCGTAATAAAACACTTGCAGGCAGCCTAGTGAAGATTGGAAGCGGATCTGAAGGCAGAAGAGGAAAACACAAAGGCGCCACTCTAAGTGTAATAAGTAGTGTACCATTTATTGGATAAAAACAGCAGCAAGCTTACTCACAAACGTTGGTGAGATTAGGCATGTATCGCCAAAGAAACGTCCACGACTGTCACTGTATGTGTCTGTGTTGTGGAGCAGTTGGCGGCGGTGGATGCCGTCGCTTCATCTGTCTCTGACACACTGGGAGCCGAGCTGTGACGTTGGTTCCGGATGGACGCTGGATCAGATGGATGGACACTGGATCAGATGGATGGCAATACTTCCAGGTGATGTGGGGGAGCCAGTAGGCAGGTCAGATGGATGGCAATACTTCAGGGTAATATGGGGTAGCCAGTAGGCGACGTGTTTGCGGAGCATGCGCTCCTTCCTAAAGCCGTCAGGTCACCCCCTTCGGATCGCATAGTGTGCCGATCCGAAGGGGGTGACCCGTTCGGATCACGGATCAACGGTGATCCGTTGCACCCCTACTGATTACTGTGTAAATGTCACTGGCAGGGAAGGGGTTAACACTAGGGGCGCTCAAGGGGTTAACTGTGTTCCCTATTGTGTGTTCTAATTGTGGGGTGATGGGACTTATTATAGGAGATGACAGAATGTGTTTTCTACTTTGTAGAAACGCACGATCTGTCTTGTCTCCTCAGACAGCACAGATTTGTGTGTTTAAACACACAAACTCCCGTGCTGCCGCTCGTGGACATGATCATGCCTGCAACGTGCATTCGTTTCCTGCCGTGCTTAGAGCCACCCTCTGGTGGCTTTCCTGGGCGAAGCCGTATATGTATAGGATTTCGCCCAGGAGAGACATTCTGATGCAGTATACAGTGCCTTGCGAAAGTGTTAGGCCCCCTTGAACTTTGCGACCTTTTGCCACATTTCAGGTTTCAAACATAAAGATATAAAACTGTAATTTTTTGTGAAGAATCAACAAGTGGGACACAATCATGAAGTGGAACGAAATTTATTGGATATTTCAAACTTTTTTAACAAATTGGGCGTGCAAAATTATTCAGCCCCTTTTTACTTTCAGTGCAGCAAACTCTCTCCAGAAGTTCAGTGAGGATCTCTGAATGATCCAATGTTGACCTAAATGACTAATGATGATAAATAGAATCCACCTGTGTGTAATCAAGTCTCTGTATAAATGCACCTGCACTGTGATAGTCTCAGAGGTCCGTTTAAAGCGCAGAAAGCATCATGAAGAACAAGGAACACACTAGGCAGGTCCGAGATACTGTTGTGGAGAAGTTTAAAGCCGGATTCGGATACAAAAAGATTTCCCAAGCTTTAAACATCCCAATGAGCACTGTGCAAGCGATAATATTGAAATGGAAGGAGTATCAGACCACTGCAAATCTACGAAGACCTGGCCGTCCCTCTAAACCTTCAGCTCATACAAGGAGAAGACTGATCAGAGATGCAGCCAAGAGGCCCATGATCACTCTGGATGAACTGCAGAGATCTACAGCTGAGGTGGGAGACTGTCCATAGGACAACAATCAGTCGTATATTGCACAAATCTGGCCTTTATGGAAGAGTGGCAAGAAGAAAGCCATTTCTTAAAGATATCCATAAAAAGTGTTGTTTAAAGTTTGCCACAAGCCACCTAGGAGACACACCAAACATGTGGAAGAAGGTGCTCTGATCATATGAAACCAAAATCGAACTTTTTGGCAACAATGCAAACCGTTATGTTTGGCGTAAAAGCAACATGGCTCATCACCCTGAACACACCATCCCCACTGTCAAACATGGTGGTGGCAGTATCATGGTTTGGCCCTGCTTTTCTTCAGCAGGGACAGGGAAGATGGTTAAAATTGATGGGAAGATGGATGAAGCCAAATACAGGACCATTCTGGAAGAACACCCGATGGAGTCTGCAAAAGACCTGAGACTGGGACAGAGATGTGTCTTCCAACAAGACAATGATCCAAAACATAAAATAAAATCTACAATGGAATGATTTACAAATAAACATATCCAGGTGTTAGAATGGCCAAGTCAAAGTCCAGACCTGAATCCAATTGAGAATCTGTGGAAAGAACTGAAAACTGCTGTTCACAAACGCTCTCCATCCAACCTCACTGAGCTCGAGCTGTTTTGCAAGGATGAATGGGCAAAAATTTCAGTCTCTCGATGTGCAAAACTGATAGACATACCCCAAGCGACTTACAGCTGTAATCGCAGCAAAGGGTGGTGCTACAAAGTATTAACTTAAGGGGGCTGAATAATTTTGCATGCCCAATTTTTCAGTTTTTTATTTGTTAAAAAAGTTTGAAATATCCAATAAATTTCGTTACACTTCATGTTTGTGTCCCACTTGTTGATTCTTCACAAAAAATTACAGTTTTATATCTTTATGTTTGAAGCCTGAAATGTGGCAAAAGGTCGCAAAGTTCAAGGGGGCCAAATACTTTTGCAAGGCACTGTATGTATATATACTGTGTGAGCTGGTCGGAAACCCGTTAAAGAAGTCTATACTGATTCTAATACTGTTTTACATTCTCCATCAGCTCATTCCCCACAGCTATTACCTTTTTGTATCTATTGACCCTCCCTCTTAGATTGTAAGCTCTAACAAGCAGGACCCTCTGATTGTACCAAATTGTAATGCAACTGTAATGTCTGCTTTTGTTAAGTGCTGCGGAAACTGTTGGTGCTATATACTGTAAATCCTATATAATAATAGTAACATCTGAAAAAAAAGTTCTAAAAACACTGAAGCAGCAGACTTTGTGTAAATTAATATTTGTGTCATTCTCAAAACTTTTGGCCATGGCTGTACACTATGTATGCTGGAAAGCAAAAACACTGGACATGAAATATGAACAAAACATATCCCTCATTACTGTGTACTGTTTCAATTCAGCGCACTAAGTGTCATCTCTTCTGCTGCCTTGTTCCTGTGCTATCGACTTGAGTCACTTCTAACAAGTTTTCCTATATTGAACGGATGGAAAATTTGACTACTACGATTCGGGATAAATCTGAGGAACATAAGACCAGGTGGTTTTATTGGAAACTTTTTCGCTTTTCAGGGGAATACCTCCGCTATACATAATCTGGCCTTATTAACCTTAAACCTAACCTTCGCACTGCTCGATGAGCTGCGGCCACCCCTCACCCCCTAGGTGGGATCTTGCCCTTTTTCTCTAAAACCCCCCCTCCTTTTTTTTTTCTTTCTCCCCCTCTCTTTTTCTTTCTCTCTTCCTTTTTTTCCCCTGGCCTCTATTTACTTTCTCCTATGTAATTTAAAAACTGGTATTTTTCAACCCCAGTGGGATACCGATAACTGTATTTTTTAAGGGTAACAGCACTTACCCCTACTGAAATGCAAGTGATTATACAACCTGTCTACACAGATCCATAGTTTTACACATCCTAGATATCTGGTTACCCTGCACACCTACAGCTCTATTCTCTTGTAATTATCCTAAGAGTCCTTACCTTTAGTAAGATGCAATTAGATGCTGATCATTTATATGCTACATTGTTCAAACCACCTATTCTGTGAAGTTCTCTTTTTATTGAATGTCGCATACCACTAAATAAAAAATTAAAATCAAGTTTTCCTGATGCTAAGAAAGAAGGTGACAGGAAGATAAGCTCCAGCAACACAGCCTGTTATTGACAGCCTCAACTCTGTTCTTGTGTTCTGTGTGAATGGGATGTGTCCTCTGCCTCCAATCACCTCTCAGACTTCTTCTCACTGAGATCTGCGGAGTGCAACTTCAGCTCCCCACCCTCTGCTTTCTAAAAGCTTAGACAAGCTGTATAAATTCTGCATTTTGAACAGCTGTAGAGAAGAGAGCTCCAGATAAATGGGTACAGCTTACATGGGGGATGTTTAATCTCCGTGTACCTGAGGCTAGTTTCTTCACTGGGTATATGTAAGGGTTTACAACCACTTTAACATATCTAGAATTTCCCTTGTGGTTATTTTTGATAATGGATTAAAATTGGACTTTAGTTAACGTATGTCTTACTCCTGTCCTGGGGAATATACAGAGGTGGTAATCGCTGGCAGAAACTCACCTGTGATATAATTGCTAGAGAGCCAAAAGTACAAATGTGGCGCTGGACGTAAATCTTCTGTAGAAAAAAATTGACACTTGGGTTTGGCTGATTTGCAAAACTGGCCTCCACCAAGAAGTGGGGGTCACCAAATTCTCCAAGTTTGTTTGAGCCAAAATGGGCACCAAAAATCTTTGGACATTAAGGCCCGGATTCACACAGCTTTTACGCCAACGTATCTCAAGATACGTCGCGTATGTGTAAATATGCACCGTCGTATCTGTGTGCCGTGCCCACAGAACTACAAAAAGGCTAAAAACTGACTTCATCCGACCGACGTAACTTGCCTAAGCCGGCGTATAGTGGGCACATAGTTACGCTGGACGCATTTGGCACTCCCATTGATTTTCGATGCAAATATGCAAATGAGGGAGATACGCCGATTCACGAACGTACTTGCGCCCGGCACATGTTTTAAGCGATTTGCATAAGGTTTACGTCCGGCGTAAAGTTATTCCCCATATTGGAGGCGCAACTCATGCAAAGGTATGGACCAGGGAACGAACGCTGTCGAATTTTACGTCGTTTACGTAGCACGTGAATAGGGCTGGGCATAGGTTATGTTCACGTCGTAGGCAGTGATTCGACGTATCTTAGCCAGTTGTTTCGACGTGATTGTGAGCATGCGCACTGGGATACGTCCAAGGTACGATGCATGCGCAGTTCATTTTAAGTACTTGTCTGAAGCTCAGCCCATCATTTGCATGGGGTCATGCTTCATTAACCACTTGACCACTGGGCACTTAAACACCCTTCCTAACCAGACCAATGTTCAGCTTTCGGTGCTCTCACAATTTGAATGACAATTACTCAGTCATACAACATTCTACCCATTTGAAATCTGTGTCATTTTTTTCACACAAATAGAGCTTTCTTTTGGTGGTATTTGATCACCTCTGGGTTTTTTATTTTTTGCGCTATAAAAGAAAAACGACTGAAAATTCTGTAAAAAAAAAAAAAAAAAATCTTGTTTCTGTCATATTAGCAGGTTATTTCTCACACACAGCATATGCATACCACAAATTACACCCCAAAACACATTCTGCTATTCCTCCCGAGTATGGCGATACCCCATGTGTGGGACTTTTACACGGCGTGGCCACATACAGAGGCCCAACATGCAGGGAGCACCATCAGGCGTTCTGGAACACCCAGACCAATTCTGACATTTCTCTCCTACATGGAAAAATCATCATTTATTTGCTAGAAAATTACATAGAACCCCAAAACATTATATATGCTTTTTTAGCAAAGACCCTAGAGAATACAATGGCGGCCGTTACAACTTTTTATCTCGCACGGTATTTTCGTAGAAATTTTTTGAACGTGTGTTTTTAAAAAAAAACTGTTTTGTGCTAAAAAAAACAAAAAAACAGTTAAGTTAGCCCAATTTTTTTTCATAATGTGAAAGATGACGTTACGCCGAGTAAATAGATACCCAACATGTCACACTTCAAAATTGCGCACAATCGTGGAATGGCGCCAAACTTCGCTACTTAAAAATCCCCATAGGCGATAGTATTTGGGTATTGCAGAGTATTTGGGTATTGCAGAGTATTTGGGTATTGCAGAGTATTTGGGTATTTCAGGGTATCGCACAGGGTATTGCGGTATTGGGGTACTGAGGTATTGGGGTACTGGAGTATTGGGGCACTGGAGTACTGCATAGTATTGGGGTACTGGAGTACTGCGGAGTATTGGGGTACTGGAGTACTGCAGAGTATTGGGGTACTGGAGTACTGCAGAGTATTGGGGTACTGGAGTACTGCAGAGTATTGGGGTACTGGAGTACTGCAGAGTATTGGGGTACTGGAGTACTGCAGAGTATTGGGGTACTGGAGTACTGCAGAGTATTGGGGTACTGGAGTACTGCAGAGTATTGGGGTACTGGAGTACTGCAGAGTATTGGGGTACTGGAGTACTGCAGAGTATTGGGGTACTGGAGTACTGCAGAGTATTGGGGTACTGGAGTACTGCAGAGTATTGGGGCACTGGAGTACTGCAGAGTATTGGGGCACTGGAGTACTGCAGAGTATTGGGGCACTGGAGTACTGCAGAGTATTGGGGCACTGGAGTACTGCAGAGTATTGGGGCACTGGAGTACTGCAGAGTATTGGGGCACTGGAGTATTGGGGTACTGGAGTACTGCAGAGTATTGGGGTACTGGGGTACTGCAGAGTATTGGGGTACTGGGGTACTGCAGAGTATTGGGGTACTGGGGTACTGCAGAGTATTGGGGTACTGGGGTACTGCAGAGTATTGGGGTACTGGGGTACTGCAGAGTATTGGGGTACTGGGGTACTGCAGAGTATTGGGGTACTGGGGTACTGCAGAGTATTGGGGTACTGGGGTACTGCAGAGTATTGGGGTACTGCAGAGTATTGGGGTACTGCAGAGTATCGGGGTACTGCAGAGTATCGGGGTACTGGGGTATTGCAGCGTATTGGGGTACTGGGGTATTGCAGCGTATTGGGGTACTGGGGCATTGCAGAGTACTGGGGTACTGGGGTATTGTGGGGTACTGCGGTATTGTGGGGTACTGGGGTAATGCAGGGTACTGGGGTATTGTGGGGTACTGGGGTAATGCAGGGTACTGGGGGATTGCAGAGCTGGGATGTTTTGAGGGATGGCTGGATCTGTGACTGCATTTGTCACAGATCCAGCCACAGCTCAGCTGCTGACACCCCGCTCCTCCCCCCTCTCCTCGCACACTGTACCGAACGGTACAGAGAGCAGAGGGAGGAGAGGGAGGAACCGGCGTCATCAAATGACGCCGGTTTGTTTACAAGTGATCGCGCCGTCATTTGACGGCGCGATCACGTGGTAAATGGCCGCTATCAGCGGCAATTTACCGTGATCCGTGATGCGCCGGGTCTTCTAGACCCGGCGATCACAGACACTTTCGCGAGCGCGTCCCAGGGGACGCGCAATCGCGAAAGTGAAGGACGACGTCCCAGGGACTACTCGACCGCGCTGTAGCAGTATTTTCGCTATAGCGCGGTCGGCAAGTGGTTAAAATGTATCACGCCCACTTCCACTTAAGCTGCCTTACGTCTACGACTATACACTACGCCGGCGCAACGTTGGGAGCATTTGCTTTGTGAATTCCATGCTTCCCTCTCTGCATTGCACCGGTGTAGCGTAAAGAAGATACGCTACGGAGGAATAAAGTGTATGTATGTGAATCCGGGCCTGTGTATTTTAATTTCCACACGTATCAACAAGAAAATGTGTGATCTCAAAATACATTGGCTGCCTTCTTGTTGCCACCTTTAAAAAAAAATGGGCTCCTAGGTATATTGTTTGGCACTCATTTTGGCTCAACTACACTAAAATTGCTAGAAAGGGCAAAAAAAGCACCTGCTTCGACTGCTTTACTCCTTCACTAGGAAAAAATGCTTTTTGAGCTTGCGCTGGAATTAGATGATATCTTGGCTGCTTGTAGAAACATCCACCACTGTCTCTGAGGTAGGTTGAAAATTCCTCACTTTACACTATTACTACTTAATTGTCTATGTGCTTTATAATACTATATCATTAATTTGAGTTCTTCCTACAAAGAACACATTCTTGCAGCTGCCTTCTAAGGGCTGACTGAGGCCTGTGGGTTGTTTTTAGATGGTTATCATACTTTTGGTCAAGTAACCTTGCCAAAGAGGAGGCAATGGAATGCAGCCCCAGCTCTGTAACTTCTGCAGAATTAAAAGTGAAAAGGGGCCTGGTTTACTTAAATTTCAAGCAAAAACCTATTTTCAGGTGTTAAATTATAATTCATACACTTGTGGTTTGTAGCTGGTATGCTGGGAGTTTTTGTGGTATTCACTGCACCTTATCAGTACCTACTATGGTGTTGCTGATCTGTTTAGGATTCCCAGCTTAGGAATCAGCTACAGTGAATATAAAAAGTCTACACACCCCTGTTAAAATGTCAGGTTTCTGTGATGTAAAACAATTAGACAAAGCTGAATAATTTAAGAACTTTTCCACCTTTATTGTGAACTATAAACTGTACAACTCAGTTGAACAAAAAACTGAAATCGTTTAGGTGGAGGGAAGTAAAAATGTAAAAGTAAAATAATATGGTTGCATAAGTGTACACACCCTTAAACTAATGCTGGCCATACACTATACGTAAAATCGGGCAAAATTCGGGTCATTTGGCTAGTTTGTTCATTTTTTTTGGCCAGTTAATAGGCACAAAATCAATAATCGTTGTAAAGTTTTTGAGCCCAAAAAGGGCAAGTTTGGAAAATTTCTGCCGAACGATAAATGGAAAGGTTAATGTGTTTCCCATTCGAACTGTTTGCACTAGGTATATGTAAGAAGAGAACAAAAAATTGATTAATTTATGTCCACTGGACAATTTATTGGTCATTACATGATGGCACTATCGTTTGCTCTAACAGTCAAATGTCCTTTTTTGAAAATTGGTTTGGACGATTTTTTGTATAGCGTATGTCCAGCATAATACTTGGTGTGGAAGCACCATTTGATTTTATTACAGCACTCAGTCTTTTTGGGTATGAGTCTTTCAGCAATGCATATCTTGACTTGGCAATATTTGCCCACTCTACTTTGCAAACACACTCCTAATCACCCCTATCAGATTTCAAAGGCATCTCCTGTGCACAGTCCTCTTCAGATCAACCCACAGATTTTCAATCAAATTCAGGTCTGGGCACTGGTTGGGCCATTCCAAAACTGTAATCTTCTTCTAGTGAAGCCATTCCTTTGTTGATTTGGATTTACAGCATGCTTTGGGTCATTGTAATGCTGAAAAATGAAGTTCCTCTTTATGTTTAGCTTTCTAGCAGAGGCCTTAAGGTTTTGTGCCCATATTGACTGGTATTTGGAACTGTTCATAATTCCCTCTACCTTGACTAAGGCAGCTGTTCCAGCTGAAGAATAGCAGCCTCAAATAATGGTGCTGCCACCACCATGCTTCACTGTGGGTATGGTGTTCTTTTGGTGATGTGCAGTGGTGTTTTTGCACCAAACATATCTTTTGAAATTATGGCCAAAAAGTTCAACCTTGGTTTTATCAGACCATAACACATTTTCCCACATGCTTTTGGAAGACTTCAGATTAATTTTGCTAAATTTAACTGGGCTTAGATGTTTTTCTTTGTGGGAAAAGTCTTCCATCTTGCCACTCTACCCCATAGCCCAGACATGAAGAACATGGCAGGTTGTTGTCACATGTACCACATAGTCAGTACTTGCCAGATATTCCTGAAGCTCCTTTAATGTTGCTGTAGGCCTTTTGGCAGCCTCCCTGACCAGCTTTCTTCTCATCTTTTTTTATACATTTTGGAGGGAGGTCCAGTTCTTGATAATGTCACTGTTGTGTCATATTTTATTCACTTGATGACTGTCTTCACTGTGTTCCATGGTATATCTAGTGCCTTGGAAATTCCATTCTACATTACTCCTGACTGATATCTTTTAACCATTTCCATACCGGGCCTATTTTGGCACTTCTATCCTACATGCAAAAATCATAATTTTTTTGCTAGAAAATTACTCAGAACCCCCAAACACTATATATTTTTTTTTAGCAGATACCCTAGGGAATAAAATGCCGGTCATTGCAACTTTTTATCTCGCACGGTATTTGCGCAATCATTTTTCAAACACCTTTTTTTTTGATCATGAATTCAAAAATAACAAAACAGTAAAGTTAGGCCAATTTTTTTTGTATAATGTAAAGGTGAAGTTACGCTGAGTAAATAGATACCTAACATGTCAGGCTTTAAATTTGCGCACACTTATATAATGGCGCCAAAATTCAGTATTTAAAAATCACCATAGGCGTCGCTCTAACGCACGCAGCGATACCTCACGTGTGGTTTGAACCACGTTTACATTTGTGGGCGGGACTTACGTGTGTGTTCGCTTCTGAGTGCGAGCTACCAGGGGTAGGAGCATTTAATAAAAATTGTTTTAATATTTTATTTTTTTATTTTACTCAATTTATTTTATTTTTACACTTATTTTAAAAAAAAAATTTTTTGATCACTTTTATTCCTATTACAAGGAATGTAAACATCCCTTCTAATAGGAATGGTTAATGACAGGTACTCTTTATGAAGAGATGCAGGGTCAATAAGACCCCACATCTCTCCTCCCAGGCTGAAAAGTATTAGATTGTGAAAAAAAATTCACAAATCTAATGCTTTCAGCCACGATTGCGGCTGTGTTTACATTCCGGTACCCGGGCGTGACTTCATAACATCGCGCCCAGGCCTCCAACGACCATAGAGATGACTGGTGACCATCTGGTCACCAGTCATCTCTATGCTTCCCATCCAAAGCTGGCGGATCGTTTCTCCGAGTCTCTGATGGCAAGGGAGAGCCCGGAGAAGCACCGGATGGTGGCAGGAGGGGGGACGTCCCCTCCCGCCGCCTATAAGGATGATCAATCGGTGGAACTGCCGCTATGATCATTCTTATGGTGCACAGGATCGCCGGCTATAGAGATGGATATCTGAATGATGCCTGTAGCTGCAGCCATCTTTCAGATATCCCCACTGAAAGTCCAGGACGTCACGACGTCCTTGGGCGGGAAGTGGTTAACATCGAGATCCCTTTGGAAGCTCTCTGCGGGCCATGGCTTTTGCTGTAGGATGCGACTAAGAAAATGTCAGGAAAGACTTACTAGAACAGCTGAACTTTATTTTAGGTTAATCAGAGACACTTTAAATGATGGCAGGTGTGTACTGACTCCTATTAAACATGAGTTTGAATGTGATTGCTAAATTCTAAATACAGCTACATCCCCAGTTATAAGGCTCGATTCACACCTATGCATGTTGCTTTTGAGCGTTTTTCCGGTGCTTGCTGCATTTTTCGACATGCGTTTTTAACTGCGATTCCTGTTTTTGCATTTTGTTTTTTTTTAGACTTTTTTTTTTTTTTTTGCCGGCAATTTTATTTTTACATTTTGCTTTAACAACCAGATATATAAACAGGTTAAGAAAAAAAAAACGCAAATCGTGGCAAAATCGCCACGGGTCTATTGAAATCTATTACATGCAAAACACTGCTTTTTGCTGGAAAACAAGTCCTGACCCTTTCCAAAAACGCAAAGGCACAAAAAAGCATTGATGTGAACATGTTCCATAGGAAACCATGTTAAAAAAATTCCCTGCATTTCTGCAAAATGCACCAAAAAACGCATTAGTATGAATGGAGCCTTAGAGGGTGTGCACACTTATGCAACCACATTATTTTAGTTTGTTAGTTTTACCCCCCCCCCCCCAAAAGATTTGAGTTTGTTTTTTAATTGAGTTGTACAGTTTATAGGTCACATTAAAAGGTGGGACAAGTTCTGAAATTATTTATCTTATCAC
Source organism: Rana kukunoris (assembly GCA_029574335.1). NCBI lineage: Eukaryota > Metazoa > Chordata > Amphibia > Anura > Ranidae > Rana > Rana kukunoris. The sequence goes on from CM056054.1 coordinate 64,402,511, forward strand.
AGAAACCTGACATTTTAACAGGGATGTGTAGACTTTTCATATCCATTGTAGGTATTCATTTTTCTAATCGAATACAATACAAATATGCATATGCACCTAACACGCTGACTGGCTGTCCTGACCTATAGGCTGAATATATTTTAGTCTGCAATTCTAATGGGGAAATCAATTGTTTCCTCAGCAAATGCAGAAAATGGCACTTGTGGATCCAAGCAAGTGATATTGCTTCCCTACCTTAATGAAGCCCCAAACTGTAATTGTGTGGGCTTTTCAATTAAATTTTATTAGCTACTTTCACAAAGCATCACACAACCACTTGGGCATCCTAAAAAAGTGTGATCGTGATACCACCATACACTCTAAAAACACCCTATGAAGGGAAATACTATTCAAAGTAATTATAAAGTTCATGTGTAAAATGATCAATACATACATGTAATGTCCCGCAGCTTCAAAGATATTGAAAAAGTCCTTCTAATAACAAAAATAAATGAACCAGTGGTCCAAGTAAAGTAGAATAAATTGGTGGGTCTAGGACTTTCCTCTGTATTATATAGCAATCTGTGCGGTATATATAAACCCCAATGGTTATATCCAAAATTCAATAGATGGTGCTTAATATCCACAGACTGCTCTCCCAGAACTCTCACCTTATAGTATATATCAATTCGCGTTAGTTGGGAAAAGCTAGAGGCTGATACAAACCGGACGTCACATAAGAAGGTGCTGGAAACGCTGCGATTTCACATATTTGCTTGTTTTAATGTTTTCTATAGGCCTCTTCTTCTCCTTCCCCATCTGTATGCCCCATATGTTGGGAGCGTATTGAGCAAAAGCTACTGTAGCGCCCTGCTCCTGTTGAACAGGCGCTGCTTTAAATTTAGTGGGGGTCTGGGCTGTTATTTGGCTCAGACCAAAGTGATTAAGGGCAATTTAACCTCTGTTCCAGCTATGGCTGTGCTGGGCCCATTAGTCTGGCTGGGACCAGTACCGCAAAGGTGATCCTGGGCTGTCCGTCCTGAGGGAGGAACCTGCTTGATGAAGGAAGCCAGGTTAGGACCTATCCTGGAGAGGGCCATGCAAGAGGCTGGTACCTTGGGAGAAGGCCTGAAAACTTAATTGAAGGATGCACCGTACACCGAAAGGCTTGACGGTGGTCGGCTGTCGGATCTAAAAGTTCTAGAGAAACATAACTAAAGAGATCCGGGTGCTGAATCCTGTGGCAGAGGATTCCAGAACAAAGTGTCTCATCAAGAAAGGAAGGTCTGTGGCAGAGACTGTACTTTACTTTGTGCACCATCCCGGCTTCTAGGCGAGTGAGAGGGACCTATCCGGGGGAGCAATACCCACTCTGGCTAGAGTGGCGACGAGAACTGTTTGCTGGAGACAGGAGTGTTTCCTTACCTTTGACTATGCACCTGAACCTACCTATCCTTCCACCCCTCATCCTTCTTTTCTGCTAAAGTTCTGAAAATAAATCCAAGAAAAAGAAGTGCATTGTGTGGACATTGAAATTCTTCAGACTCTCCTTTCACCCTGGACAGCGAGAACATAGAGGTAACGTGCCACCCAAAATATAACCAGCAGCTCCTGTGAGGGTACACTACTATAAAAGCCAGAGAGATTTAAAGAGAGGGTTTGGTGACTGCTCTGCTCGAGGCCAGATTGCATGCATGTTCAACTAACGCAAATTGATATATACTATAAGGTGAGAGTTCTGGGAGACCAGTCTGTGGATATTAAGCACCATCGATTGAATTTCGGATATAAACATTGGGATTTATATATACTGCACAGATTGCTATATAATACAGAGGAAAGTCCTAGACCAGGGGTGTTCAAACTTTTTTCAAAGAGGGCCAGATTTGATGAAGCGAACATGCGTGTGGGCCGACCATTTTACCTGACATTCTTTGAACCATAAAAATTTGGTCAAAGTGTGTTCGTTTGAGCAACTAATTCTCTTGCCTTTGTTGCTGTGTGTGAGTAAAGAGGTGAGCTCTGTGTGTTATTTGGATGTACCATATTTTTTGGCGTATGACACGCACCTTCACTTTAAGAGGGAAGTTGCATAAAAAAAAAACACGTAAATTTTAAATAAAGGTCTGTGAATCAGATCCCCACTCCATCACAGATCCCCCCCTCAGACACCACTCTTATCACAGACCCCACTCCATCACAGATCCCTCCCATTACAGACCCACTCTTATCACAGATCCCCCCATCAGACCTCACTTCATCACAGATCCCCCCCACTCAGACCCCACTTCATCACAGATCCCCCCCATCAGACCCCACTTCATCACAGATCCCACCATCAGACCCCACTTCATCACAGATCACCCATCAGACCCCACTTCATCACAGATCCCCCCCATCAGACCGCACTTCATCACAGATCCCCCATCAGACCCCACTTCATCACAGATCCCCCCATCGGATCCCACTTCATCACAGTCCTCCCTCGATATTACAGAGACAGACAGACTGTCCCTTTCATCAATGCAGCATTCCCCCACCCCACACTGACTGCCCTACCTTAATCACACAAGCCGGGAAGCACACATGGCAAGTCCAGATAAAGGGCAGGACTTGTCAAGGTAAAGGCGGGTGATTGGTTGTTGGGACCGCCTCACTGTCTAGCAACCAATCACCTGCTTTGTAACTTGAAAGGTCCCGTACTTTGTCCGGACCTGCAGCGTTTCCAGGCTTGTGTGAATAAGGTGTGTGGGAAGGGGGAGTTATGCGATGTAAAGGAGAGACCTGGCTACCGCGCTTCCCATGTAATGAAAGATGTTAGCGGCGGACAGGATTCGGCCCACGATCCAAAATTAAGTGATGCTGATATATATCTTTTGTGGCACCGATGCTGGGAGTTTGTTGGGGGCCACAAAAGATATATATGTCCAGATAACTAGACGGGCCGTTCAAAACCAGAGCGCGGGCCGCAATTGGCCCACGGGCCGGACTTTGGACATGCCGGTCCTAGACCCATCAATTTATCCTACTTGGACCACTTGTTCATTTATTTTGGTTATTGGAAGGACTTTTTCAATATCTTTGAAGCTGTGGGACATTATGTATTAATCATTCTACACATTAACTTTTTATTCAATTTGAATAATATTTCCCTTCATAGGGTGTTTTTAGTATTTGTGGTGGTATCACTTTTCAGCGCGAGATCACACTTTTTTATATTTATGTCTATTTTATGTATAGTGTATAGATTTTGCAGCTTATAAGTTTATATATCTTTTTCTCTGTATTTCACACATTCACTTATTTACTCACAGTAGTGTGAAAGACCCATTCACATTTTTCACTAAGGCAATCTGCCTAAAATAGTCTAAATGGCACTATAAAATTATGAACAGATAAGTCAAAGGTCGGCTGTCAAGACTGATCATGTTGATTAAGCCTTGCTTTAGTAATAGATGGCAATGCACAAATCTGGTTAGGTTTGGTTCATGGGCAGGTTAGGGAACCCAGGGGGAAGTATGCAAACGCAGAACTTTGTGCCGAAACCACATTGAACTCTATGGGAGGTTAATCTTATTTATTTTCTAGCCATTTTTAAGACTAAAGCCGCGTACACACGACCATTTTTCATGACGAGAAAAATGCTATTTTTTTTATGTGGTCATTAAAAACCACCGTGTGTGGGCTCCAGAGCATTTTTCTCGACGTGAAAAATGGGCATTAAAAATTTAGAACATGCTCTAATTTTTCTCGTTGTTTTTCACGTCGTGAAAATCAGTGGTGCATAGGCTTTAATGATGAGAAAAAAAACGCGCATGCTCAGAAGCAAGTTATGAGATGAGAGCACTTGTTCTGGTAAAACTAGCCATTGTAATGGAGATAGCACATTTGTCATGCTATAACATACTGAGAAGCATGAAGACTGTAAAAGGGCAAATCTTCTCTTACCAAACTTTTACTAACATGATATCAGCAAAAGCAGCCCAGATGGTGGCGCCATCTGAATGGAACTTCCCCTTTATAGTGCCATCGTACGTGTTGTACACCACTGCGCTTTGCTCGAGCTTTTTTTTTTCACGATCGTGTGTATGCAAGGCAGGCTTGACAAGAATGACGTCGAGAAAAATGTTCAGTGGTAGTAACTAGTAGATTTTGTATAAGTGACTAACAAATAAAGCCTAACTCCAGCTAACACTTTTTTTTAGAAGGGTAGAAAAATGTTTTTTTTTCCTTTTGGGAGAAAGGTTTCAAATAAATGATGGCAACATAAACATTATAAGCACCCCAATCAGTGTAAATGGTTTGTCTCAACCCACTAATTGGCAATTTTGCTAGACTGATTTTGTCTATCAAAGAATGTTGAAAAATACCAGACTAGCTAGATAACCAGGTAAAAAAAAAGGAGAAAAAAAAGCCTTAAAAAAACTAAATAATGCAGCCAATACATTTAACCACTTATGCCCCGGACCAATATGCTGCTAAATGCCCAAAGGTGTTTTTAGAATTCGGCACTGCGTCGCTTTAACAGACAATTGCGCGGTCGTGCGACGTGGCTCCCAAACAAAATTTGCGTCCTTTTCTTCCCACAAACAGAGCTTTCTTTTGATGATATTTGATTGTCTTTGCGATTTTTTTTTTTGCGATATAAACAAAAAAAGACCAACATTATAGGACAAAAAATGATATTTTCTACTTTTTGTTATAAGAAAAATCGAATAAACAAAATTTTAGTGAACATTCAGCCACATGTATTTAGTAAAAAAAAAATCGCAATAAAAAAAAAAACTAGCTACCTGGGTGATCCGAAAGGGTTAAGTTTGCCTATGTGTGTGGTGTCAGTGTAGTGTTAGTGCGACTTACTTGTAATGTCTTCTCTCGGCGGATTGAAAATGTGCCATTCTGCCGACGTATATGTACATGCGGCGGTCGTGAAGTGGTTAAAGATTGCCAGGCTGCAATATTACTTTTTTTATTTTGGGGTTTATATACACTTTGAGATTTATTTAAAGGCAAACAAACTGCATTTTGCAAGTGTAGGTGCCTCTTTTTGTGTTAAAGATCTGCTGATTTCCATCATTCAATTATGTGCAAGTACATATGCTTTTTTTTTTCTTGCGCCTGATTGGGTATTCTTTACAAAATAAAGATTTACCACATTTACTAAGAAAAAAGAGTGGAAAAAAGTGGTTTTAAAGGCAGAAGTTTTTTTTATCTTAATGCACTCAATGCATTAAGATTAAAAACCTTCTGTGTGAAGCTATCCTCCCTAATACTTACCTTAGCCCCATCTCGATCCAGCAATGTTGCATGAGAGACTCGGCTGTCCCTCCTGATTGGCTGAGACACACAGCAGCTGACATTGGCTCCTGCTGCTGTCAAAGTCAGTGAGCCAATGAGAAGAGAAAGGAGGTGGGGCCGAGCTGTGGCTCTGTGTCTGAATGGACACACAGAGCAGTGGCTCAGATGCCCCCATAGCAAGCTGCTTGCCGTGGGGGGCACTCGGCAGGAGGAAGGGCCCAGGGGAGGGACCTGAGAAGGAGGATCTGGCCAAAAAATGCCCAGAGCAGGTAAGTATAATTTGTTTGGAAAAACAAACAAAAAAACTTTAGTATCACTTTCAGGTCCTGTATCATGGATTTAAAGGTTAATCTCCAGCTTCCATAGTTCTCTGAGTAATGTACTTGGCAATGTCTGACATATCTATTCTTTCAGGCCTTGTTGCTGGGTGGTAGCAATATCTAATGCTTGATGTTGATGTGTTAGAGGAGAACATTGTGTAGCAGATGGGTTCCATCCAAGTGATAGCTTGATGTATAAAGATCTCGTTGGGTGGGTCTCGAACCATGTGACTGGTACCAGGAGCTTTGAGGTTATTTGGTGAACTGAACTCAGAATGATCTTACACATGAGTTGTTGCATAGGATGTTAGTAACTTGGGAGGTACAGTATATGATGCTAAAGGTGACCTTAGTGGTTTGCTGTTTGCAGCTTTTTCTGATGACCAATGTGCTGTGGGTCAGCAGTAAAAAATCTATTTCCTCTCGGGGAATCAGGAAGGATTTTTTCCCCTGCTGTAGCAAATTGGAGCATGCTTTGCTGTTTTTTTTTTTTTAGATCAGGGGTAAGCAACCTGGGGCCCTCCCAGCTGTTGTGAAATTACATTTCCCATTAGGCATTGCAAGGTTGGCAGTTACAATTACTTCCAGAGGCATGATGGGACTTGTAGTTCTACAACAGCTAAAGGGCCCCAGGTTGCCTACCATTGGTCTAGATCAACTGTGGGTGAAGGATTGTATATGGGATTGTATGATTTTTTTTATTTTTTTTTGGGTTGTACTGGATGTACTTTTTTCAACCTGGCTAACTATGCAACTATGTTCAGGTGTTATTCCATATACTGTATACCCATGGCACGTGTGAGCAATTTATCGTTTAGTGACAACTCAAAAATTTAAAACGTTTGTAATTTTCCAGAAACTTGTGGCAAAATATAAAATATTCCATGGACTCTCAGAAAATAGCTTGTGGTGTCTACTTTCCAAAATTGGATCATTTGAAGAGTTTTCAACTGCCTGGCATTTTATGGCCACGATTAGAAGCTTATGCCACACTTCACCCACTCTTCTGACCACTTGAACCACCAAGTTCTTTCTGACATTTTTTGTTTACATGAAACATTTTTTTTTTTACTTTTGAACCCCCAAACATTATATATGTTTTTGTTTAAGCAGAGGTCCTACAGATTAAAAAGGTTGCAATTTTTTTTCTCACACAGTATTTGTACAGCAATTTTGTTGATGAGGATAGCTCTCCCATGATGGTATGGGAGGCAGGGCCGACTTAAAAGGATCATGGGCAAAGTAATGCTCTGGGGACCCTACAATGGAGACAGCGCAGGTAAACAGACATCAACTAGGTAGGAAGCAGACAAATGGAGCTTCCCCTTTTGGGTGGAGCTATGCATTAACTACATGAGCAATCATTCTGTACAGCAAAGAAACAGTGGTAAAATACTACATACATACAGTAAAGTAACAAAGCTGTCCTGTGCATATAATATATCTGCTAGATTGATGCCTCCTCAGCACTATGGCCCCTCTACGCCCCAGATATCCCCCCAGCACTCTGACCTCTCTACACCCCAGATACCCCCAGCACTCTGACCCCTCTACACCCTATATATCCCCCCAGCACTCTGACCACTCTACACCCTAGATATCCCCCCAGCACTCTGACCCCTCTACACCCCAGATATTCCCCCAGCACTCTGACCCCTCTATATCCAAGATATCTCCCCTAGCACTCTGACCCCTCTACATCCCAGATATCCCCCCAGCACTCTGACCCCTCTACACCCTAGAAATACCCCAGCACTCTGATCCCTCTACACCCTAAGTATCCCCCCAGCACTCAGACCCCTCTACACCCCAGTATCCCCTAGCACTCTGACCCCTCTACACCCCATCACTCTGACCCCTCTACATCCCAGATATCACCCCAGCACTCTGACATCTCTACACACCAGATATCCCCCCAGCACTATGACCTCTCTATTTCCCCCAGCACTGTAACCACATACCATAAGATACCCCTTGTATTGTGACTCCACTACATCCCTGATACCCTCTAAACTGTGGCCTCTCTACATTCCTGCTACTTCTAGCATTAAAGCCACCCAAGCTACCCCTAGCATTGCTACCCCATATACACCCCAGATCCCTCCTAAGCATTGGTTTCCCTCATGCACCCTTGACATCCCCCAGCACCATTATTCCATTCATGTAGTGCTCCTCTAGCTCTGTGCTCACATCCAGCACTGCACTCACCTATACAAATAAAGCAGGCAGAAGGAGGGGCGGAGAAGGGAGCTTCCCTCTGGGCATTCCAAGCTTTTTGGTACAAACAGTGCTGGACAGCTGGGCTCACTATGACACCATCCACAATGCTACTTCCGCAGGTGGGCTCTCAGTGCTGCTGACCCCTCCTACCCCACAGCATCTGAGTACTGAGAATTCAAACTGCATGGGGTGGGGTCAGAGAATCACTGGTGCTCCGGCCCTGCCCCTCCCTGCTGGCTGTGAAATTATAGGTATAGTTTTGCACAGCACGGCACACCAATGCAAGCCTGCCTCCCCTGTGTATCCATCACTCTCGGTGCCATCATGGGGCCCCCAATTTTTGGGCAGTGTGATTCCCCAAAGGACCAGCTGCTTTGGGGAAAGTGCAGGACCCCCCCCCCCCCCCATGCAGCTGGGGCCCCTGAGCTGTACCCACTCATTAAGACAGGCCTGATGGGAGGCACATAAAAGCTACATCAGGGACTTATGATCAAGATTGGCTCAAGGATCAGAAAGGCCAGGGCCAAACAAATTGTAGATCTTTTGGATAAGATTAGAACCCTGGAGTCTACCCATAAGAAATCCTTAGCGGATAAGACTCTGGCAGATCTTATGGTCTTAGCGTTGGATAAAGCCAAAGCCACGATTGCTGAGGGTGGCTATCCAGGAATATATACAGCGTTCGGGGCTCACCGCATCTCGGATGAGGACCTGATCGCCCTAAAAGAACCTTTTCCAGTTGAGTAAATGTCTCTTGATACCAGGTAAATGCCAGGCCCCGATGGTTACTCCCTCCTATACTATAGGACTTTTGGGGATCTTTTGAACTCTGCATTTCCTCTCCACATACAATGCTGTGGGGGAAGGGACTACCCTCCCCCGGTAGATTCACTTTGGGCTCAGATCACTGTGATCCTGACGGAGGGAAAAAATCCTCTACATTGCCAAAATCATCGACCAATATCTCTTCTAAATGTGGATCTTAAAATATTCACCGAAATACTCTTAATGCACCTGATTACGCAAATCCCCAATTGATTTACTTAGACCAAGTTGGGTTAGTCCCTATGAGAGAGGCTCGAGACAATACGACAAAGCACTCAATATGATCCCTGCAGCGCAAACCTACAAGATTCCCCTGTTACTCATTTCAACACACGCCGAAAATACTTTTGACAGGGTAGACTGAACCTTTCTTACAGAAACTCTGTGCTCCGTTGGACTTGGGCAGAGGATGGTTCACTGGGTTCAGGCCATTTACCCATGCCCTTTTTTCCAAGTAAAGGTGCATAGGCACTTATCACAACCGTTTGGGATCACTTATGGCACATGCCAGGGGTGCCCCCTGTCCCCCTTGATATTCAAATAGAACCTTGAAGCATTCTTGCGTACCATTCAAAACAATCCGGATATCACTGGTCTCCACTTGGATGCCACTTTCTCTTACAAAGATTGCAGCATTTGCACACGACCTTCCTGACATTTTCCCTCCTTCAGCATGATTTATCAGAAATTTAGAGGTGCTGAAAAGCAAACAATGGTAGCAATAAAACATTAACTCAATAATACAACTTTTTTTATTGTCTGTGCCAAGAAAAGAGCAAATTAAATATATGCCGAAGCATAGGTATATTCCACCCTTAATGTAGACCCTGCTGCCATGCTTTCTGCTGCTACAGCGCTGGAGTTGCTGATTTATGTATCGTGAGAGCAAACCCTGTGGTTTTCAAGATAAACAAATCAGTGCTGCAGCTCAATGTCGTTCCTGCAAAGTAAACAATGGTTAATAGTAACCGTACAGTAAAAACAATAAAACATTACAGTATAGCATCAAATACAGTAAATGAAAACTATTTTTGGCTTTTTTTATTTTATATATACTGTATATTTTTATTTATTTATTTCGTTTTTTTAATGTTTACACTTTTATCATAACTTTGAAGGTTCTAGCTTACATTCTCTCAAAATGCGATAGCCATCTCATCTTTCAAAACCCTGTGTGATAATGTGCCCTAGGACTGTGCCGTGCTGTACCCTATGCTAATACCCCACTAGTGTGTGGTAGCGACAAGAACAGCCCGATGCAGAGACCAGGTTTGTCAGGCAGGAGGGACAATAATAGCGAGTGTCACGCCTATGTCTGCGTTTTCTACAGACATGACATTTTCTTTGGGGTGCTTTTTGGTTAGGGGTTCCAGGGAGGACATCTGGGAAATGCTTCCCATGCAGCTGGCTCACTGCATTTGGATTGGGAAGTTGGGCCATGGCACCTTCAGGAAACAGAAGGGCTGTGATGATCTCTTCCTGGAATTTTAGGAAGGATCTAATTTGTCCAGACGCTTTGTATAGCACATAAGCGTTTAACAGAGCCAGTTGGAATAAGCGTCTGGCCTTACGGTCAACTAAGTACGGAACTATCATCTGGTCATTGAAGTCCACCCCTCCCATTTTTTTTCCCCACAATCAGCCTTGACCACGCACAAGAGACCAGCTCATGGTATGATGCTTATTTTCATCTCTGTTTCCGGTTTGCATCATCTGTGGTAAATCATTTAGCCTGGGGTATTTTCTTTTCTGTTGCATATTATTATTTTGTTTTTTTCCCCTCTGAGGCCATTTTGTTTTACTTCTTATGGAAAAACTGCTTCCTCCTTTAACCCCTCCCCCCTCCCCTCTCCTCCCCTCCCACCTCACCATTTATTTGCTCTCGTTCCATTGTCAAACCTTCTTTTGTTGCAATTTACATGTCTACCCGTAGATTTTCTGCATAAATCCATGTTCTTTTAAAAACTCTCCAGTTTTCCCATTTTTTGTTACTGCTATTTTCTTCTAAGGCCTCGTACACACGATCAAATCTGTCTGCTGGAAACGGTCTGCTAGAACGTTTCAGCAGACAGATTCGATCGTGTGTACGGGCGAGCCGACGGATTTGGCCACCCGACAGTACACGCGAGCAAACCAAAATCCAAGCAGACAGATTTGTTCAGATCGGTCGGTCCGACCGATTTGAACAAATGGATTTCCTCGTGTGTACGAGGCCTAAGTTGTCACTAAGATCTTCCATCATGTATGTTTCTTCCACGGCATCAATCCATTCCCATATCATAGGACATTCTGTTTCCTGCCACTTCCTGGGTATCAACCTCTTAGCGGCATTTAATAAGTGTGGAATCAAGGATTCTTTATATTTTTTTATCCCTTCTCCTCCTCCATGATCCATCTGATTAAAGTCAAACAATGCCACAGCTGTGGACTACATCAACCATCAAGGGAGAAACCAGGAGTCATGCAGGCTTGAAGGAAACAAGTCAGATAATCTCATTAAGGGAGACTCACTATCCAATGACCTCTGATCCACATCCTAGGGATGAACAAATGGAAAGTAAACTACCTCAGCTGCCACCTCTGGATCATGGTACATGTGTTCTTCACCCAGACATTTTTAAACTGGTATGTCAGAAATGGGGGACTCTGGATGCATACATCCTAGCCTGAAGATCCATCAACAAACTACCTGTTTTTGGCGAGAACAAAAGACCCTCAAGTGCTATTTTTGCATGTCTTGATAATTCTCTGTAGAATTATCTCCAGATATCACCCCAGCACTCTGACATCTCTACACACCAGATATCCCCCCCAGCACTATGACCTCTCTATTTCCCCCAGCACTGTAACCACATACCATAAGATACCCCTTGTATTGTGACTCCACTACATCCCTGATACCCTCTAAACTGTGGCCTCTCTACATTCCTGCTACTTCTAGCATTAAAGCCACCCAAGCTACCCCTAGCATTGCTACCCCATATACACCCCAGATGCCTCCTAAGCATTGGTTTCCCCCATGCACCCTTGACATCCCCCAGCACCATTATTCCATTCATGTAGTGCTTCCCTAGCTCTGTGCTCACATCCAGCACTGCACTCACCTATACAAATAAAGCAGGCAGAAGGAGGGGCAGAGGAGGGAGCTTCCCTCTGGGCATTCCAAGCTTTTTGGTACAAACAGTGCTGGACAGCTGGGCTCACTATGACACCATCCACAATGCTACTTCCGCAGGTGGGCTCTCAGTGCTGCTGACCCCTCCTACCCCACAGCATCTGAGTACTGAGAATTCAAACTGCATGGGGTGGGGTCAGAGAATCACTGGTGCTCTGGCCCTGCCCCTCCCTGCTGGCTGTGAAATTATAGGTATAGTTTTGCACAGCACGGCACACCAATGCAAGCCTGCCTCCCCTGTTTATCATTCACTCTCGGTGCCATCATGGGGCCCCCAATTTTTGGGCAGTGTGATTCCCCAAAGGACCAGCTGCTTTGGGGAAAGTGCAGGACCCCCCATGCAGCTGGGGCCCCTGGGCTGTGCCCAGTCATTAAGACAGGCCTGATGGGAGGCACATAAAAGCTACATCAGGGACTTATGATCAAGATTGGCTCAAGGATCAGAAAGGCCAGGGCCAAACAAATTGTAGATCTTTTGGATAAGATTAGAACCCTGGAGTCTACCCATAAGAAATCCTTAGCGGATAGGACTCTGGCAGATCTTATGGTCTTAGCTTTGGATAAAGCCAAAGCCACGATTGCTGAGAGTGGCTATCCAGGAATATATACAGCGTTCGGGGCTCACCGCATCTCGGATGAGGACCTGATCGCCCTAAAAGAACCTTTTCCAGTTGAGTAAATGTCTCTTGATACCAGGTAAAGAAAAATAATTTCTTTGTCTGGTATGAAAACGGGTACCTCAGTTCCAGATATTGCTCTATGTCTTACATTCTGGCCTTAAAGACTGGTTTTGAGTTTCTCCGTCCTCTAGAAACTACCTTTTGAACTCATCAGGAATATCTCCTAAGATGACCGCAAAATTTTTTTTTTTTGTCGCTATCACATTTGGCACACTTTCCTCAGTCTTCATAAAGCCAAGATATTCTTACACCCAAGACCATCCTTTGTTCTTAAGGTGGCATCAGTCTTTCATCTCAAAAAAGGATGTGGTCCTACTATCCTTATGCCCTGCTCATCATCAAAGCATCAAATAGAAATTTCTCTTTATTCCCTGGCTGTATTCAGAGCCAAAATAGTTTATCTCAAATCAACAGCTTTCATCGGGAACATGTGCACCTTTTTTGTCCTGTCCATTAGGCTCTCACAGGGGTCACCCTGCTTCCAAGTCCACTATTGCTTGATGGATAAGAAATATGATCACTAGAGCTTACACGCTCAAGGACAAATCTCTTCAGGTGCTTTAACATGCCCATTCCACCAGATCTGTGGAAGATTCCTGGCACCAGGCCTCTTTTGCCCAGCTGTGCAAGCCTGCCACCTGGTCCTCTGTTCTTACCTTTTTTAAAGTTTTAGCAGGCAGATGTCCAGTCTTCTGCAGATGCAGTTTTTGTCCACAAGGTTCTTCCAGCGGTATTCTGAACTTGGGTCTTTTGAACCTTATTTATTTTTTGGCCTGTTGGCACAGTTCTGTTTGCCTAGTTGTTGCCCACCCCTTCTAATAAATTGCTGGGGAATGTCTCAGAGTCTATGAATACTTTGACCGCGCACTGTTCTGGACTAATAAGAGGAATTTGACTAATCAGTAAATTCCTTATCTTGGAGTAAAAGACACAGGTCACCCTCCCTTCTATTCCTTGGTTACTCTGCATTGCTGCATTGCTTGCTACAAACCTAAGGACTAAGTGTGGAGTTGGATTGTAGCTCAGGAGGTGTGTCCTCAAAATCTTTGCCTGTGTCCAATCACCTGAAGGTAACTGCCATGGCCTATGAATACTTTGCCTGTGTCCTGTACTGTGTTTAAAGATATGGAATTTACAGGTAAGTCTAATGCCGCGTACACACGGTCGTTTTTTGTGATGAAAAAAAAAACGACGTTTTCTGTGAAGTAAAAAACAACGTTTTTGAAACGTCACTTTCAAAGACGATGTTGCCTACACACCATCGTTTTTTTTCACAAAAAGTGAGGTTACGTTCACCACGCTTTTCCATTGAAGCTCGCTTCATAACTAGCTTCTGGGCATGCGCGGGTTGAAAAACGTCGTTTTAAACTACGTTTTTGCTACACACGGTGACTTTTTGTGAAACAAAAAACGACGTTTTGAAAAACGGCACAAAAAATTCAAGCATGTTGGAATTTTTTTTGGGTCGTTTTTTTGAAGACAAAAAACGACGTTTTGCCCACACACGATCAATTTAAATGACGTTTTAAAAAACGACGTTTTTTTTCATCGCAAAAAACGACCGTGTGTACGCGGCATTAAAGTCCTCTTATTTGAATTTCTGGACTAAACTTTCTCTTTTATCTGGACTGGTTATTTTTTCTTGTGTCAAGAAAAAAAAATATTGTCCTGTGACAATATATTTTCTTTTCCTATTGATTTAGTTTGCCTCTTTAACACTTCATTTTCTCTATAATCTGGCAAATCCCTTATGAAAATGATTTATTTTTTATGTTTTGCCTCTTGATCTGCTTTATTTAAAAAGCCCTGCAATTCATTTGAACATGAAACATAATCAGGTAGCTCTTAAAATTTAAGTCGTTTCTCCTTTATCCCATTAATACACGGATCTATTTTAATATTTTTTTTTCTGTGCTTCTGTTTCATAAACAAAATTAAACATTCTCTCCTACTATTATTGAAAATATCAAACCATTCTTCTCAATCATTGTCCATTAGTCTATCGTTGGGTGGAACATCTTAGTTTGTGTGCCTTCTGACAATGCCTTCAATGGTTCAATGGTGACCACATACCACCATAGTCTAATGTTTTTTCTAGTCAAATATTTTTTATTAGAATTTCATAAGGGAAACAGAAAGGTAAAGGCGAATATACAAAGTACATAGTCCAATATTCATGGTGTACACTCTAAGTATGCTATACTATGTACTGGTACAATATTAATTACAAATAACTTACGGTAGTTCATTTGCACATACTGTGGATCTAGGAAAAAGGAGTAAGAGAAATAATAATAAGGAAAAGAAAAGAACAATAATAATAATAAAAAGTAGAAATAAAAATAAGTACCCGGGGTGGTGGTCTGGCTCACAACAAACAAGTATATATATCTTGAATAATGTTTAACGTATCCTAATTTGGAGACTGGTCAAAATCAGTCAGAAGGCAGTGTTTTACCCAAGGTTGCAAAATCTTATGATATTAACTTTATTGTCTTCAATGGCTGACATCTTTGCGTGGATAAGTGCTTTATTCATTCTGTGTTTGGCTTCCGCTAAGATTAAGGTTTTGGTTTTCCAAGCCTTAGCAATGGTTTGTTTGGCTGCAGTACTAAGATGTATTAACAGTTGAAATTGAGTATGTGTAAGCGCTTTAGGTTTTAGGTTTAGAAGTGCTATAGCAGGATCTGGAGGAATAATAATATCAAGACCTTTTAGATGCCATCCAAAATATATGCATCCAGAATTCCTTGACAATCGGACATTGCCACCATATGTGGAAGTGAGTACCTGGTGTGTCACAGCCTCTAAAGCAATTTGGTGAATATGCAGGAGCAAATTTTGCTATTCTGGCTGGTACTAGGTACCAGCGTGTCAAAACCTTATAATTTGTTTCTACAGCAAAGCAGTTAGGAGATGAGTTTTTTGTGGCTAACCAGATGTTTGACCAGTCTTTAGCGTCAAGTACTATATTCATGTCTTGTACCCATTTAGTTGCATATGAGGGTAATGTATCGTTGGGATTTGCATTTAGTTGTTGGTAAAAAATTGAAATTAGTCCGCTGACATGTGGATTGCTGATACAAATCTGCTCAAATTGAGACATTTGAGTAAGTGATGAGCCTGTATTGAGAAGTGATTCATAACATTTTTTTAATTTGTAGGTATCTAAAGATTTCAGACCTAGGAAGCCCAAAGGATTCACATAGTACAGGAAAAGGGTGAATGTTAGTGTTAGATACTAGGATGTGTAGGCAAATCAAATTAGTGGAAAACCATGCTGAAAAGGATTTAGGGTATTTCCAAGCAGGATAGAAGGCAGGGTTCCTAAGGAAGGAAAGCAGGGGATTATGTGGGGATTGAAGCATATGTGGAGCTATTTTGTTATGGGATTAGATAGATGAGAACCTATCCATGGGTCTGAGCCATAACAGGTTGGCTAACGATATGGATCGCTATCCACCGACTCAACAGCAACCATAAAGGTATTTTATCTGTAGCATGATATTTTGATAGTGATGTATTTGTGCAGCAATTTAAATAATAAGACGGGAAAGGTTGGTGGTAATACATAACTCCCTAACCTCTCAATTTTATGAAAGGTAAATATATGTTAGCAACTTAGGGAAATACCGGGTTTTTGTAAACTTATGGTTTATAGGTCCATAACTCTAACGTGTGTGATAAGTCTTAGAAAATAGACGTTGGGGATAGGATAGTAACCCTAAATAAATATAACAATTTTGGCAATATTGACATCTTTACCGTGTTTATTTTTCCGATCCATGACAATGGAAGGGAGGTCCATAACTTCATTAAGCCAGTTATTTGCTTCAGTAGAGGTAGATAAATAGCAGCAAACATATCCCTAAGGGAGACTGTGAGTTGAATTCCTAAATAAAGGAGTTGTTTCGAAACCCAATTAAAGGGTAAGGAATTGTGAGCGAGTTGAAGATCAGATTGGGACAAAGAAATATTTAGTGCATTTGATTTAGAGGGATTAACATGAATTTCTGAAATTTGAGCAAAATTATCAAAAAATCTTGAGCAAGTTTGGGACTGTTACATGTGAATGTGACATAAAAATAAGGATATCATCCGCGAAAAGACATATCTTATGCTGATATCCACCTAACTATACACCTTTAATATCAGCGGTAGACCTTAATAATTTTTCTAGTGGTTCTACTAATAGGGCAAAAAGCAATGGGGAAAGGGGACATCCCTGTCTAGTTCCTCTTTCAATGTCGAACATTGGTGACTTACAGCCAGCGTATTTTATATATGCTTTTGGGCTATTATATAGGGAGGAGACCCAGGTCAAGAAGTGATTGCCGAAACCCCATTTTTGAAGTGCATATTGCATTGCATATAAGGAGGACAGTCAAATGCCTTAATTGTATTTTGAATTAAAGAGGTAATTTGAATATAGATGTTCCTTGTAATTTGGCTGCATGGATAAGTAGGAGCGCTCGTCTATTATTATCTCCTGCCTGGCGTTTAGGTATAAAGCCTGTTTGGTCTCTATTTATTAAACGTTCGAAAATATTATTCAATCTGTTTGACAAAATTTTAGCTATTAATTTGATGTCAAGATTCAGGAGGGATTTATATACGATAATTAAATAGTTTGTGATGTGGGTTTGGTCATAGCAATAATAGAAGTTAGGGTTTCCGTTAATGAATGTCCCGTTAAGATTGAGTTGAAGGCTCTAGTTAAGATAGGTGTTAAAATGTGTGTAAACTGTTTATAATAAGCTGCAGAAAATCCATCCGAACCCGGTCTTTTCTGAAGTTTTAGAGTTTTTATGGCATTTGACACCTCAGTATCTATAATGGGGCCTTCAAGGGAATCATGCTGCTCTTGGCTTAAAGTAGGGAGCGTGATTTTAATAAACATAGTGTCAGCTTTTGTTTTGTCAAAATTTTAAGCAGAAGAATACAATTTGGCAAGGTTAGGGTGAAAGACCTTGAGTATCTTAACTACTTGCTGACGGCCGTACGAATTTGTACGGCCGCAGCGCAGCCCTGAATCTCTAACAGGCCGTGTTTTTACAGCCGCCCCTTTCCTCGTTCCCCGTGCGTGCTCCCGAGCGTGCAGTGGGGAACTCCTGTGCTGGCCGTGTCCCTTGGACACAGCCAAACACAGATTGCGGTAAATAGCCAATCACAGCGGCTATTTACAGCGCGATCTGTGCGGCCAATGAGAGATGATCTCATATGTAAACATATGAGATCATCTCTCATTGCCAACTCTCCCCTCCTCACACAGACAGCGCGTGTGAGGAGGGAGATAAATCTGTAAGTGACCAGCGCTAAAAACAAAAAAAAGTGACTAACCAGTGCCCCCAGGACTACCTGTGCCCCCCACAGTACCACAGTGCCCCCCAGTACCACAGTGCCCCCCAGTACTACAGTGCCCCCCAGTACTACAGTGCCCCCCAGTACTACAGTGCCCCCCAGTACCACTGTGCCCACCAGTGCCACTGTGTGCCCACCAGTACCACCATGCCCATCAGTACCACCGTGCCCACCTGTGCCCACCAGTACCACCGTGCCCACCAGTACCACTGTGCCCACCTGTGCCCACCGTGCCCACCAGTACCACCGTGCCCATCTGTGCCGCCTCAGTGCCATCTGTGCCGCCTCATCAGTGCTATCTGTGGGCATTTGTACTTTCCTGGCTTGTTAGGGTCTCAAGAAATGAGAGAGGCCTTCAGTACATCAGGTGTGATCAGATGTGATATTTTTTTATGATTTGCACTATAGCTTGTAACTTTGGGTTATTTTTATCAAAAACATGTAGCAGTATAAATTATGGCCAGAATTTATAAAGAAACATTAATAATTTGCAACATTTTATCACGCTTGTTGTAACAATTTTACCTCTGATGACAGTTTTATGTGCCTGCCATAAAGTAAGGGCCGAGATGTCTTCTGTGTCATTAATTGTAAGGTTATCAGTGAGTGCTTTTTCAATATGAATACGGTGGGATGGATGGGTTATTATAGAATCGTTAATACA
Organism: Rana kukunoris; assembly: GCA_029574335.1. Classification (NCBI taxonomy): domain Eukaryota; kingdom Metazoa; phylum Chordata; class Amphibia; order Anura; family Ranidae; genus Rana; species Rana kukunoris. Next base: position 64,421,033 of record CM056054.1, read on the forward strand.
CCAATTATTATCATGAAATCTAGGCACTATGGAAGATATAGTGGTAAGGACTGTGCAATGGTCTGTCCATGGGAAAGAAATGATTTTGGAAGAAATAATATCTGGTAGCATGCTGGATGGGACTAAGATATGGTCTATATGCGAGAAAGACTTATGTGGGTAGCAGTAGTGGGTGTAGCATCTACTGGTGGGATCAGTTTATTGCCAGGTGTCCACCAGGCTATGTGTAGTAAGCAAATGTTGTAGTAAATTTTGATATACCATTAGTAGGACTTAGTGGAGATTTGAGTCTAATGTTTTTTATGTTATATCCCAATTGCTTAAAAGTGCTATTTAAATCTGTTACATCTGTTTAAGTGTGAGCTGTGGTAGAAAGAAACTTAATACAAATCTATTGCGTGTCGATCTAAATAACCCAAAATATCTATGCAGAAAAAGTTATTTATATAAAACAATATTATATAAAAATAGACGTCATTCAAGTTTTAGGAAACACAAACCTTAAAACAATAACCAGCACAGCACTAAACGTTCAAATCTACCTATAATCTTCTCTAGGACAATACTAAGCTAAGCAGGGCAATAACTTCTTCGCAGGATGTGGAAACCTTGCAAAAAGAGCTGAACAAATTAATGGGGTGGGCAACTACATGGAAAATTAGGTTTAATGTAGAAAAATGTAAAATAATGCATTTGGGTGGGAAAAATATGAATGCAATCTATACACTGGGGAGAGAACCTCTGGGGGGGAATCTAGGATGGAAAAGGACCTAGGGGTTCTAGTGGATGATAGGCTCAGCAGTGGTATGCAATTCCAAGCTGCTGCTAACAAAGCAAACATTATATTGGAATGCATTAAAAAGGGGATCAAATCCAGAGATAAAACAATAATTCTCAACAAGACTCTGGTCCGCCTGCACCAAAAATATGCTATCTAGTTCTGGGCACCAGTCCTCAGGAAAGATGTACTGGAAATGGAGCGAGTACAAAGAAGGGCAAAAAAGCTAATAAAGGGTCTGGAAGATATTAGTTATGAGGAAAGGTTGTGAGCACTGAACTCTGGAGAAGAGACGCTTGAGAGGGGATATGATTTTAATTTACAAATTCCATACTGGTGACCCCACAATAGGGATAAAACTTTTTTGTGGAAGGGAGTTTAACAAGACATATGGCCACTCATTAAAATTAGAAAAAAAGAGGTTCAACCTTAAACTACGTAGAGGGTTCGTTACTGCAAGAGCAGCAAAGAATGTGGAATTCCCTTCCGCAGGCGGTGGTCTCAGCAGGGAGCATCAATAGTTTGAAAAAACTATTAGATAAGCACCTGAACGACCACAACATACATGGATATACAATGTAATACTGACATATAATCACACACATAGGTTGGACTTG